>ML977088.1:0-10906 GCA_010015675.1 Byssothecium circinans | reverse complement strand
TTACACTAACTGACCTCCCTTAACACGGATTAGGATCTAGTAAGTATACCCCTTAGTAATAGTAAGGTAGGGGGTAAAAAAAATTAAAAAACCTTCTAAATAAAGTTATATATATTAGATATCTCTACTTTCTTCTTAGGAGGAGGATAGTATATACTAAATAAAGCTATATATAAGTTTAAAGTAAGTAAATACCTTTTAAACTAAAAGATCTAGCTTAGGAAATAGAGGTTTTTATAAAAATACGTACACTACCTTAAAATATAGCTTATATAAGCTATTCTTTTAGAGCTAACTATTTATATTACTACTATATATATATATAAAGGTTATTAAAAGAAAGGAAGTAAGAATATCTAGCTAGATAAAATATTTAATTATATGTTTCTAATTTTAAGAATTATTACCCTCCCTACGCTAATTCTCTAATAGGTCTAGGCTGCATGCTATAATTTTAGTACTAATAGGTGTATTAGATATATATAAACTAGCTCTAAAGTTATTATAATTTATTAAGCTAGTTTATTAGGTGTTGTAGGGTATAGAGCTTAAGCGACCTAATATTCTCTATAATTATATAGCTTACTAAGATATTAGAAATCCTAGAATATCTTTTTATAGCCTTTTAGATCTATATTATATATATCTATATTTAAAATTTCAGCTTAATAGCTCTTATAATTAAATTGTTATTAAAGGTTGAATATTTGATTTTCCCCGCCAAGCTTTTGGGCTATTCGATGGGGTGGGCTGTTCGATAGGGTAGGCTGTTCGATAGGGTGAGCTGTTCAATAGTGCTTTACGTTAGTTGAATTATCTAATTTTTAAGAGTACTGCAAAGCAGTTACTATATACTAATTATCTTGATATTTAGATAATAATTATCCGTTTAGATAATAGCTATCCTTAGTTTTAGATTAGTTTAATTAGTGTTTTGGTCTTAAGACTAGATTTAAGATATCTATTATATTACTATTATTTTACTATAGTTTTATTATTTTAGATATCTTATATCTACTATCTTACTATAGTTTGGTTTTACTATTATTTTACTATAGTTTTGTATTTTTTAGCTTATCTTGTAGCTGTGTTTTAGTTGTTGTTTTGTTGTTTAGTTATTTTTAACTAATTGCTAACATTGTAACAGTTTATTAAAAAGATCGTTTTACAAAGCTTGCTTATAAATCTAGTTTAGAAGATATTGCTTAGCTTTAATCTAAATATAGTGTATAACTATATATTCTTTAGATAATAAAGGTTATATTACACTAGCGTGAAAATTATGCTCGTAATAAATTATTTTAGCACTTTTTGCAAAGTGCTCTTTCTTAAAATCGTCTATTAATTAAGATTATAAATTACTAATATAAGCAAATGTTTTATAACGTTTATTATATAGAATATAGTAGTTATTTTACCTATATCTAGATTTATAGGATGATAGTTTTATGGTTATAATTAATAACTATATTATTACTTTTACTTAAAATATTTAGAGAGTAGAATACTAACAATCTAATAAAAAGCCTTTATTAAGCTTATTATAAATATAGCTATAGTATATATATAACGTAAAACACTATTAAGACAGCTATACTATCAAGACGGCCACTTTTCCTTAGCAACACTAACTTACTTAATTTTATTGTTATTATCGTCTACATTACTACTTAATATAATAAACTAAGTACTAGCCTCTAACTTAGAAGAACCTTCTTTATTTGCTTAACATATTCTCGCGTTATGCCTAGCCTTCCCGCAGTTGCCGCAGTAGCGAACACCTAGTTGTCGCATCTCATGCTTACCCTCTACCCTCGCCCTTTTACGATTCTAAACTGTTAGGAACGGTTTAGAACCGTTCTAGTCTGCTGTAAGACTATACTCTATAGTGCTACCCTTTTAAAGATACTTGCGCTTGCGTGTTTTTTGCTTAGCTACTACCGCAAGTTGCTGTTTAAGCTCTTTAATACGCGCTTTCATAAGCGCTGTATTATGCAGTACTAACTTAGTGCCTTTAATGAGCTGCGAAAGCCTATCTTGCGCCGTTCATAGTAACTAAGTATTAAATATACATATATATATATATATATATACTATAGCTATATTCGCAATAAGCTTAATAAAGGCTTTTTATCAGATTGTTGGTATTCTACTGTCTTAGTATTTTAAGTAAAAGTAATACTATAGTTATTAATTATAACTATAATAATATCATCCTATAAAACTTAGATATAGGTAAAATAACTACTATATTCTATATAGCAAACGTTATAACATATTTGCTTATGTTAGCAAATTATAATCTTGATTAATAGACGATTTTAAGAAAGAGCACTTTGTAAAAAATGCTAAAATAATTTATTACGGGCGTAATCTTCACGCTAGTGTAATATAACTTATATTATCTAAGGAGTATATAGTTATACGCTATATACAACTAAAAGCTAAGCGATATCTTCTAAAACTAGATTTATAAGCGAGCTTTGTAAAAATTGGTTAAAAACAACTAAACAACAAAACAACAACTAAAACACGGCTATAGGATAAGCCGAAAAATACTAAACGATAGTAAAATGATAGTAAAACTAAACTATAGTAAAACAACGGATATAGGATATCTAAAATAATAAAACTATAGTAAAACTATAGTAATACTACGGATATCTTAAAATCTAGTATCAAGACTAAAACAATAGTCAAACTAATCTAAAACTAAGGATAGCTATTATCCAAACGGATAACTATAATCTGAATATCTAGATAGTTAGTATATAGTAACTCCTTAGTAGTACTTTGAAAAAATTAGATAATTTAACTATAACCTTCTTTTACTATATTACCTTTACTCATTATTACCCTTTTACAGGTTATGAGCCTAGAGCTCTAACCTTCTAATATATTTGCCTTTATTTTAGCTAGCCTATCTACTTTTTATTAGAATCTTTTCAACTACCCTCCAAAATACACCATTTTTTTGACTAATTTCGATTTTTCAATTACCTGCCTTAATTTTTTGACTAATTTTTCGACCAATTTTTTTGATTACCTACCTACCTTAATTACCTACCTACCTTAATTACCTACCTACCTCAATTACCTACCTACCTTAATTACCTACCTACCTTAATTACCTACCTACCTCAATTACCTACCTACCTTAATTACCTACCTACCTTGATCAATTTTCCTACCTACCTTGATTGATTTTCCTACCTACCTTGATCGATTTTCCTACTTACCTCAATCAATTTTCCTACCTACCTTGATCGAATAAGCTTCTTATCACTAGCCGGCTAGTAGATATAGCTCTTAAATGGATAAAAGAAACCTAGAGGTGACCACAATTTAGAAAGTACTATTTTTAAATAGTTTTTCTATCTTATCTACTCTAAGTAATCCTCATTTATTTATCTATATTTATTCTGTTTTATAGGTAAATATAAGATAAAAATGAGTTCTTTATCTAAATTAATTAATTTCGAAAAGCTTAAGGGCATTTCTAATTATGAAATTTGGAAAATAAGAATGAGCGCTATTTTAATAGCAGAAAATTGCTATAAAGCAGTTCAGGGTAGAGATGATATAGCTATAAATCTAATAGATAAATCTATTAATTTAAAAGCTACATTAGCTATTACTCTAGCTTGTAAGGACGGTCCTTTAATTCATATTAAAGACTGTAAAACAGCTTAGGATGCTTGGGAACTACTATATAAATTATATAGCCCTTAAGGATTTAATGCAGAATTTCTGCTATTAAAGGATCTATTTAAATCTAGTTTGTCTAGTTTTAATTCTATAAAAGAATATCTTAATAGAATTAAATTCTTGACTACTAGTTTAGATAGTAAGAATATTAAAATACTAAAATAAGTTATTGTAGCTTGGGTACTTAATAATCTTTCTCCTAGTTATGAGGGCTTAGTCACCTCTATAACTTAATTATTTCATAAGGATTCTACTAAGATTAATATAGAAAATTTATTTTTTAATTTAATTAATGAAAGTAGAAGATAATCCTCTATTACTACTACTAAGGCTTTAATAGCTAATACTAGTAATAATAGATTAGGAGGAAAGCCTAAAAGTAATAAAGTTACTAAATCTAGTAATAGATTTTGTAATAAATGCAAGGTTAATACTTATAATACTAATAAATATTAGTATTTATTTCTAGATAATAAACCTAATTGGTTTAAAACTAGTTCTAATTACGAAAGGCCTAAAAAGCCAAATGAGGAGCCTATTAATAGTAGTAATAAAAAATTACTATTAAATAAGGATAAAGAAGATAAAATGGATTTAGATAATCTTAAAGAAAATTAGGAATATGTATTATATACACCTAAAAAACACTATATTAAAACTAGTACTAATCTAATTCTAGACTCTGGTAGTTCACAACATATAGTCTATAATTGAAACTTGTTTTTAGAAGGATCTATTACTAGTAAAATTACAAAAATATAATAGAGAAATAGTACTTTTATTACCTCTAAAGAAATTGGACAACTAGCCTTTGTATTTAACAATGTAAAGATTATTCTAAACAATTATCTATTCGTACCTAACCGAGAGGATGCGACGGATCATGCCTAATCCGTGGCGGAATAGGTCTAGCGTTAGGGTCGCTAGCCCGAATCCGGGGCGCAGATAGGGATGATCCGTAGGAACGGGAGGGATAATCCACTCCGCAGCGACACATTCTCTGAACGAATTTTGTAGGCAACTATTGCTCAGCGGCATTAGGAGCACCGATCCCCCACCTTGCAGCTCTACTCTCTGCGTTGGGTGGCGGTTGAGGCGAGGGTAGACTCTGGCAGCAATAGAGTTCTGCTGGGACGCACGGTCACCTGCAGCAACGTCAACACAATGAAGCGCAACCCACTGCAGGAGAAATGGCAGCCGAACCCGATCACTGCTATCGTTTAAGAATATAGAAGAAAACTTTCAGTATCTTTGCAAGTACAAGGTGCTTGTCTGCAGGGAGCATGCTACCAGTGTATAGAATCTAAACGCGCATCTGCGTGATCATCATGCTATGGCGAGCAAAGAAAGGGAGAGGATTGTAGAGCACTACAGGTACTGGTGGATCAAGAAGCCTAAGGACGTTAAACTGCCGCCGCCGCTGGGTCCGCTGATCAAGGAGTTAGGAGAGCCACTTAATGGGCTTCAATGCGCTAAGGAAGGTTGCAACTTCATCACGATCAATCAGGACGGGCTACGAAAGCACTGCAAGAGTAAGCACGGGCTGCTATGGAAGGGTGATACGAGCACGCTTTTTTAGAAAGTTAAGGTGCAGACGTTCTTCTGGGCTGGCAGGCAGCGGCGATATTTCGTTATTAAGGTAGTAGTCAATAACAGCGCGTCATCCGTCCCCCGCGAGCTGGCCGACGTCATCCGTGCAAGGCTAGCTGAATGGGAGGTAACAACGCAGGCGCATGAAGAGGAGGCGCAGGTAATGGACGCAGAGGCTGCGAAGACTGACAAGACCGGCTGGTTCAAGCGGACAGGATGGCTAGAGCATCTCGCGAAGTAGAATCTAGCGCATCTCGCACATCAGATCTAACTGCCCGATCAGGGTGAAGTGAAGCTGCAGCGCGCTGCGAAGCTAGTTAAGCTGCTAGTGGAGAGGAGCGTGGTTAGGCTATTAACGCTTGCACGGGAAATGAGACGGTGGCTCCAGAGTGCAAAGCGGCAGGAGGTCGATCAACGGCTGATGGCCTGACTGCAGAACCTAGAGAGTTAGGCCCGCTACGCCGGCTACATGGTTAAGTTCGTCTGCTACTTTCTGCGCATCGTAGCTGATGAGCAGGCGAGGATAGAACGAAGCAGCCGCGGCGAGGACGGCGACAGCGACGTAGACGGTAACAGCGACGTAGACGGCGAGCGGGTGGATGAAGAGGACATCTTAGACAATCAGAGCTCTAGGAGTAGCAGCAGCGGAAGTGATAGTAATAGTGATAGGGACAGCCGCCCGCGCCGTTGAAGCGGACGCACAGAAGAGACGGATCTTATGAAGGATGCGCGCGAGCTGTTCTGCTGGAAGGGCCGTCAGAAGAAGCTAGTAGTAACGCTGTGGGAGATGCTTAACGATAACGACAACGATAATTAGGAACCCTGGCTAGAGGCATTGCTTGACGCACTTGCATCGTTCATCTTTAAGTCCGTGGGTGATCAGCCGTTCAGCAGCGGGCTCATTCACTTTCTCGCCGTATTGGGCATTGACGCTGAGGCGAATCACTTGCGCACGGCAAAGAACTACTCGTACATGCTCGCCGGCATGGTATACTGCATAAGAGTGCTCGCCATAGAGAAACTGCTTCCGGCGGCGTGCCGTGATGAGCAGACGGACGAGGACCGGGAACTCTTCTTGTATGCGAGAGAGAAGTATCTAGCCAACGGCTCGTACAGTCTGATGAGCGAGGCGATCAGCTTGCTAGCGTACGGCAAGTACGTTGTGATGACGGCTAGCAACTCAGGCAACGCGTACTAGTTAAAAGACAAGAGGATCTTCTACTTGAACGGCCGACTGATCTACATTAGCCATTTCTGCAAGATAGCTCAGGACATGGTGGCCGAAGCCAAGTAGATGCTGTAAGAGGAGCTGTTCTAGGTGGTAAAGGCTGAGGATCGGTTCATCATTAAGCTTAAGTGGATCGTTAATAACGTCACGTTCACCCGGCGAGGCATGTCTTTCGTCAAACAGCGCGACAACAATCTTGAGGACAAGCTAGAGTGGATGCTAACCTAGGCTAAGTAGAGCGAGCGAGGCCGTACACTTTAGTCAAGCGATGGCAGGTAGAACGTCAAGCAGGTAAAGCAGTACTTGCGTCAAGTTGACTGCTTCTTAACGCTGCTGATGGTCTGCGTGCACATGACGTCCAGGTAGCCAGGTTAGGGGTTAGAAGTAATGATGATGTGGCATTAGAACGGGCTGCTGCAGGACCGCAATATCTTTGTTATAGACGGACAGGTGATGACCGTGGTCCGCTATCACAAGTCATAGTCACAGTAGGACAAGCCAAAGGTAGTGCCGCGCTTTCTCCCGCCGCAGCTTAGGCAGGTCATGGTGATGTACTTAGCGTACTTGCAGCTATTTCAGGAGTATCTAATGGTGCAGGTGCTTAGCGGCAGCTTCAGTGACTACGTGTGGGCTGACGAGCAGGGGCCGTAGGGGATGGATCAACTGACGCGAGCGCTTAGGCGGGAGACGGGCAAGAGACTTAGGGTCAAGCTACACACGCTGGACTACCAGCACACGGCCGTCAGTATCGGCCGGGTGGTGGTCGGGGAGTCATTTAGCAAGGGGTATCAAGATAAGATTAGGGAGACGGAGGAGGCTGAGGTGGACGAGGAGGGGGAAGACTTAGTTAAGCTGCAGAGCGCACGGATGATAATGATGGGGGTGGGGAACTACAGCGTGCCGATGGACATTATCAAGCATCTTAGCATACGCTTGATTGAAGCTTTCCGGCCGCTCAGCACGCTGTGGCACCGCTTCTTGGGGCTTGAAGGGGGTGAGGGCGAGCAGAAAGAGGCATGGACTAGCAGCAGCGAGGTAAGCAAGGTAGGGAAGAGACGGGAGTGCAGCGGTGGAGATGAGATTAGGGAGGAAGAGCCGGCACTATAGTGGAAGGGGACTCAGACGTAAGATGATTAGGACGAGGCTATTAGGAAGGCAATACAGCAGGTGCTTAGTCAAGAGGAGGTTGGCTTCCAATCAGTCGAGCAGGAGCAGGCGCTGCACGCGGTACTCAACGGACAGACGCCGCTTATCATTGTGCTTCCAACGGGCGGAGGCAAGAGTCTGCTGTTTAGTGTGCCGGCTTGCTTAGAGGGCGCCGGGATGACGGTCGTGGTGGTGCCGTATTGAGCGCTCATCAAGGACTTAGTAGGCCGTATGCGGAAGTGCGGCATTAACTGCATAGAGTGGAAGCATGGCGAGAGCAACCTAGCAGCCGTGGTGGTAGTCAGCGCGGACGTAGCGGGTGACATGATAAGTAACGGAAACTTCTTAGGCTACGCAAACATGCTAAGCGGCAAGGGGCTACTAGAGTGGGTAGTAGTGGATGAGAGTTATCTTATCTTCACGTTAAGTGACTGGCGGCTAAAGCTGAAGACGTTAAAGAATCTTCAACTACTACCGTGCCTAATAGTGTTGCTTACGGCAACGCTCCCACCAGTGCGAGAGGTGGAGCTGTGCAGTAGTATGCTGATCTAGTGCACGACATACGTCCAAGCGAGCATAATGCGGCCGAATACTCAGTATTTTGTGTCGTGGTGTGAGCCCGGCAAGTTACAGGAGATAGCCATGGCAGTAGGTTGGCGACAGCAGTAGCTACTGCAGGATAGGGGATAGAAGGGGGTCGTGTACTATCGCAGTAAGAAGTAGTGCGAGGACATAGCAGAGGCGCTAGAATATGCGTACTATCACGCCGGGGTCCCCGACCAGGTAGAGCGGCTGGAGCAGTAGCTCAAGGACGGAGGGCTCATAGTAGCTACGTCGGCGCTAGGGATGGGGGTGGACTTTCCTAGGGTAGTATATATACTGCACGTAGGGATGCCGTGGAGCATGATCGACTACGCGTAAAAGAGTGGGCGTAGAGGATGAGCCGGTAAGCGGGTGGATTTAGTAATCTTAGTAGAGCACGGCGAGGTAGAGCGGATGATGCAGCGGAAGAGCGAGGACTTAGATGTGCAGGTGATGGGCATGTTCTTGATCAGCGGTGGGTGTCAATGAGGGCTGATAAGCAGCTACTTAGACGGCAAGAGGGTGGCGTGCAACGATATCAAGTCAGCCGGGTGCGACAGGTGCGGGGAGGGGGTTCGCGAGTGGCAGGATTCACAGGGGGAGGCAAGCATAGAGTAGGAGCAGGTTCAAGGGGTGATAGAGGAGATGCGGGAGGGGTGTACAATATGCTAGATATTAGGAGAGGCAGGGACGGATGAGTGGCAGGAGCATAAGATGATGCAGTGTAGGGCGCAGCTAGGGTTGACTGTAGCAGAGGTGGACAGGTTCTGGCGGGGGATACGCGACGGAGGTAGGAGTTATAGCTGTCAGCAGTGCTAGGTCAGTCAGAAGTACTACGTGACGGGGGAGGATATCCGCAATTAATGTCAATGGCCGAACGTGGTAGTGCCGCTGGCAAGGGCTGCTGCTAAGGTAGAGATGGGGATTCAGATGATTTAAGGGTGTGGATACAAGGGGGAGCTTAGTGGAGAGTAGCAGGAGTACGCCGTATAGCTAGGGAAACGGCATAAGCAGCAAATATAGGGTGAATACTTTAGCAACGCAATAGTAGTTACAATGAAGGTGATATTATTTAAAAGAAGGTATAATACTATAGTATAATAGAGAGGAATATAAGAGAAGTAGAGGTAAGAATTAAGTAAAAAAAATAAAGTTTAAGATAAGAAAATAGAAAAATAAACAAGAGTATAAAGATAAAAGGTAAATAAGTAAGGAATAAAAAAAGAAAGTAGAATAAAGTATAAATAAAGTTATTTAGAATATAATATAAAATTAAGGGATAGGGAGTAATAAGAATATATAAGTTAGGAGAAAGTAAAAGATAATTAGAATATAAGTAAAAAAAAAAAAAGGCATAGAATATAAAATAATATAAAAAGAAGAGTAAGAGATATAAAGGGTAGGGTTAGGGAGATATAAAAGGTAGGGTTAGGGAGATACAAAGGGTAGGGTTAGGGAGATATAAAGGGTAAGGTTAGGGAGATATAAAAGAAAGGGTTAAGGAGATATAAAAGAAAGGGTTAGAGATATATAAAATAAAGAGTTAGGGATATAAAAAAGAAAGAGTTAGGGATATATAAAAGAAAGAGGTAAGAATATAAAATAAAGAGGTAAGAATATAAAACAAAGAGGTAAGAATGTAAGAAAAAGAGGTAAGGATATAAATAAAAAAAGTAGGTTAAGAATTAAAGATATTAGAAGTTAGAGGTTAGAAGTTAGAAGTAGTATAAAGAGAAAAGAGAATTAAGAGACAAATAAAAGATTATAGTAGAGTAATAGTAGAAAAGTATAAAAAAGATATTTAAGATATTTATAAAAGTTAAGTAATAATAATAAAGTAGTATAGAAGATAAGAAAGTAAAAATAAAATAAAGTAAAGAATAGGTTAGAAAAAAGTAGTATAAAGTTAAGTTATAGATAATAGAATAAAGAGTAAAGGGAAATTTTAAATCTATAAAATAAAGTTAGATAAGAATTAAGTATAAAGGATTTTAGTCGAAAAGGATAAGTAGAAAAAGTAAAGATAGAATATAATATTTAGTTACTTATAAAAGTTATATAAAGTAAAATATAAAAGAAAGGAAAAAAAAAAAGAAAGATATAAAGTTATTTAACTAGTTAGGAATAAAATAAAAGTAAAAAATAGATATTCATTAGGAAAGAAAAGAAAAAAAGCAGATAGTAGTAGAATGAGAGGAAAGGTAAAAAGAAGAAAGTTATAAAAAAAAAGAGAAAGAAAGGGTCATTAAAAAAAAGATAGAAAGAGTATGTAAAAAAGAACAGGTTCAAGATATAAGTAAATAAAAAGGTAAGGATATAAATATAAGAGGGGGTTAGGGATATAAATATAAGAGAGGGTTAAGTTAAAAATAAAATAGTAGTAGAAGATATTAGATTAAAGGTTATAAGTTAGAAGTAGTATAAAGAGAAAAAAAAGAATAGAAAATAAATACAGATATTTTATCTAGATAGATAAAAAGGATAAGAAATAAAAAGTAAAGTAGAACTATTAGTAGAAGTTTAATAAAAAATAAGGTAGTATAAGTTTAAAAATACAGTTAGGGTTAGGGTTAGGGTTAGGGTTAGGGTTAGGGTTAGGGTTAGGGTTAGGGTTAGGGTTAGGGTTAGGGTTAGGGTTAGGGTTAGGGTTAG
>ML977087.1:0-11206 GCA_010015675.1 Byssothecium circinans | reverse complement strand
GCACCTTGACTTTTTAGAAAAGCGTGCTCATATCACCCCTCCATAGCAACCCGTGCTCACCCTTGCAGTGCTTCCGTAGCCTATCTAGATTGATCATGATGAAGTTGCAATCTTCCTCAGCGCATTAAAGCCCATTGAGCGGCTCTCCTAGCTCCTTAATCAGTGGACCTAGCAGCGGCGGCAGTTTAACGTCCTTAGGCTTCTTGATCTACTAGTACCTATAGTACTCTATGATCCTCTCCCTCTCTTTGCTCGCTACGGCGTGATGATCACGCAGATGCGTGTTTAGATTCTGTACACTGGTAGCATGCTCCTTATAGATAAGCACCTTATACTCGCGAAGATACTGAAAGTTTTCTTCCATCTTCTTAAATGATAGCGGTGATCGGGTTTGGCTGCCATTTCTCCTGCGGCGGGTTGCGCTTGGTTGTGGTGATGTTGCTGCGGGCAACCGTGCGTTCTAGTAGAACTCCATTGCTGCGAGAGTCTACCCTCGCCTTAACCGTCACCAACGCAAAAGGTGAAGCTGCAAGATGGGGGATCGGTGCTCCTGATGCTGCTAAGCAATAGTTACATACAAAATTAGTTAGGAGAACGTGTTGCTGTGGAATGGATTAGCCCTCCCATTCCTACGGATTATCCCTATCCGCGCCCTGGATTTAGGCTAGCAACCCTAACGCTAGACCTGTTCCGCCACGGATTAGGCATAATCCGTCACGTCCTCTTAGTTAGGCACGGTAGTAGTTAAAGATTCTTTAACGTCTTTAGCTTTAGCCGCCAGTCACTTAATGTAAAGATAAGATGACTCTTATCTACTACTACCCACTCTAGTAGCCCCTTGCCACTTAGCATGTTTACATAGCCTAAGAAGTTTCTATTACTTATTATGTTACCTGCTACGTCCGCGCTAACTACCACTATGGCTGCTAGGTTGCTCTCGCCATACTTCTACTCTATGCAGTTAATGCCGCACTTCCGCATACGGCCTACTAAGTCCTTAATAAGCGCTTGATACGGCACTACTACCACCGTCATCCTAGCGCCCTCTAAGTAAGCTAGCATACTAAATAGTAGACTCTTACCTCCACCTATTAGAAGCATGATGATAAGTGGCGTCTATCTATTAAGCACCGCGTGTAGCGCCTACTCCTGCTTAACTAATTAGAAACTAACCTCCTCTTAACTAAGTACCTACTACATTACCTTCTTAATAGCCTCATCCTAATCATCCTACGTCTAAGTCCCCTTCTACTGTAGTGCTAGCTCTTCCTCTCTAATCTTATCTCTACTACTACGCTCCCGTCTCTTCCCTACCTTGCTTACCTTGCTACTACTAGTCTATGCCTCTTTCTACTCACCCTTACCCCCTTTAAACCCTAAGAAGCGGTGCCATAGCGTGCTAAGTAGCTAGAAAGCTTTAATTAAGTGTATGCTAAGATGCTTAATAATGTCTATTAGCACGCTATAGTTCCTTACCCCTATCATTATTATCTATGCGCTCTATAGCTTGACTAAGTCTTCTCCCTCCTTATCTACCTTAGCCTCCTCCGTCTCCCTAATCTTATCTTGATACCCCTTGCTAAATGACTCCCTAACCACCACCTAGCTAATACTAACGGCCGTGTGCTAGTAATCTAGCGTGTGCAGCTTAACCCTAAGTCTCTTACCTATCTCCCACCTAAGTGCTCGCGTTAGTTAATCTGTCCCTTACAGCCCCTACTTATTAGCCCACACGTAGTCACTAAAGCTACTGCTAAGCACCTGCACCATTAGATACTCCTGAAATAGCTGCAAGTACACTAAGTATATTACTATGGCCTGCCTAAGCTGTAGTAGAAGAAAGCGCGGTACTACCTTTAGCTTATCCTACTATAACTATAACTTATGATAGTGGACTACTATCATCACTTGCCCATCCATGACAAAGATGTTGTGGTCCTATAGTAACCTATTCTAATGCTACATTATTATCACTTCTAACCCCTAACCTAGCTACCTAGACGTCATGTGCACGCAGACTATTAGTAGCGTTAAGAAGTAGTTAACTTAACGCAAGTACTACTTTACCTACTTAACGTTCTACCTGCTATCGCTTAACTAAAGTGTACGGCCTTGCTTACTCTACTTAGCCTAGGTTAGCATCTACTTAAGCTTGTCCTTAAGACCGTTGTTGCGCTACTTAATAAAAGATATGCCTTACCGCGTGAACGTGACGTTATCAATAATCTGCTCTAGCTTAATAATAAACTAATCCTTAGCCTTTACTACCTAGAATAGCTCCTCCTATAGTATCTGCTCGGCTTCGGCCACCATGTCCTAAGCTATCTTGCGGAAATAGCTAATGTAGATTAGTTAGCTATTTAAGTAGAAGATCCTCTTATCCTTTAACTAGTACGCATTACCTAAGCTACTAGCTATCATCGCAACGTACTTACTATACGCTAGTAAGCTGATTGCCTCACTTATTAGACTATACGAGTCGTTGGCTAGATACTTCTCTCTCGCATATAAGAAGAGTTCCTAGTCCTTATCTATCTGCTCATTATAGCATGCCGCTAGAAGTAGTTTCTCTATGGTGAGCACCCTTATACAGTATACCATGCTGGCGAGTATGTATGAGTAGTTCTTTGCCATGCGCAAGTGATTTACCTCAGCGTCAATGCCTAACACGGCGAGAAAGTAAATAAGTCCGCTGCTGAATGGCTGATCACCTATAGACTTAAAGATGAATAATGCAAGTACGGTAAGTAATGCCTCTAGCTAGGATTCCTAATCATTATTATTATTATTATCATCCTTAAGTATCTCCTATAGTGCTACCACTAGCTCCTTCTAATGGCCCTTCTAGCAGAATAGCTTACGCGCATCTTTTATAAGATCTATCTCTTCTATGCGTCCACTTTAACGGTAGGGGTAGCTATCCCTATTACTATTACTATTACTTCTACTGCTGCTACTCCTAGAGCTTTAATTATCTAAGACGTCCTCTTTATCTACCTGCTTACTATCTACGTCACTGTCACTATCCTTGCTACGGCCGCTTCGTTCTATCCTCGCCTACTCATCGGCTATGATGCGCAGAAAGTAGCAGACGAACTTAACTATGTAGCTAGCGTAGTGGGCCTAACTCTCTAGGTTCTATAGTTAGGCTATTAGCTGTTAATTAACCTCCTGCTGCTTTGCACTCTAGAGCTACTATCTTATTTCCCGTGTAAGCGTCTATAGCCTAACTACGCTCCTCTCTACTAGTAGCTTAACCAGCTTTGCGGCGCGCTATAGCCTTACTTCACCCTAATCAGGTAGTTAGATCTAATGTGTAAGATGCGCTAGATTCCACTTTATAAGATGCTCTAGCTATCCTATCCACTTGAACCAGCTAGTCTTATTAGTCTTCGCGGCCTCTGCGTCTATTACCTGCGCCTCCTCTTTATGCGCCTGCGTTGTTACCTCCTATTCAGCTAGCCTTGCATGGACGACGTCGGCCGCCTCTTAGGGGACGGATGACGTGACTGCTGCATTAATGATGAAATATCGCCACTACCCACGAGCCTAGAAGAACGTCTGCACCTTAACTTTTTAGAAAAGCGTGCTTATATCACCCCTCTATAGCAACCTGTGCTCACCCTTGTAGTGCTTCCGTAGCCTATCTAGATTAATCGTAATGAAGTTGCAATCTTCCTTAGCGCATTGAAGCCTATTAAGTAGCTCTCCTAGCTCCTTGATTAGTGGACCTAGCGGCGGCGGCAGTTTAATATCCTTAGGCTTCTTAATCTACTAGTACCTATAGTACTCTATAATCCTCTCCCTCTCTTTACTTACTACGGCGTGATAATCACGTAGATGCGTGTTTAGATTCTATACACTAGTAGCATGCTCCCTGTAGATAAGTACCTTATACTTATAAAGATACTGAAAGTTTTCTTCCATCTTCTTAAATAATAGTGGTGATTAGGTTTAGCTGCCATTTCTCCTATAGTAGGTTGCGCTTAGTTATAGTAATGTTATTACTGTAGGTAACTATATGTTCTAGTAGAACTCTATTGCTATAAGAGTCTACCCTCACCTTAACCATTACTAACGCAAAAGGTAAAGCTGCAAGATAGGGGATCAGTGCTCCTAATGCTACTAAGTAATAGCTACATACAAAATTTGTTAGGAGAACGTGTTGCTATAGAATGGATTAGCCCTCCCATTCCCATGGATTATCCCTATCCGCGCCCCGGATTCAGGCTAGTAACCCTGACGCTAGACCTATTCCGCCATGGATTAGGCATAATCCGTCGCGTCCTCTTAGTTAGGGTAAGTTCCCATGCATGGGGAAGGGGGGTTATCAAATAAGGGCTAATATTAACTATAATCTACTACTACTAAGGCTGCTGAGCAGGTCTAGGAATCATCTTTAGGGGCATGCTAACAGTGATAAGGGGCTAGTAGGGCTAGTTAAATAGTACCTATTACTATTTAATAGTTTCCTACCCTTCTATGGCCTTGCGCTATCCTTACTATCTTTTTAGCCCCTCTCCTCATTTGACTACTAGTATAGCTTAGCAATGCTAGTTATTTCAATCAAGCATTAAACTATTTAGTTTAATAAGCCGTCCTACTATCAGCTCACCGCTCTACTATTTACTATTTATATGTTTTGCCCGCGTTTATTCACTATAATCCCCTCATCATTCCTAGTCATTTTAGTGGTAACGCTAGGTATTTTTATTTAACACGTGGCGTGTCACCCGTCTGTATGCGGGAACATGCCGCATTTCCGCAAAGGATGGTATATTTCCCTGTGGTAGTGGTGGTAGTAGTTAAAAAACATCTCATCTATTCTTAAAACCTAATATTAGTACTACTCCTTATCTAATTATAGTTTACTAGGTACACCCTATAGCGTCTGATTAGCCACTAGAGGCGCTAGCGCAATAGCGACATTATTAGTATCACGTTAAGCGAAAATTATCAAATTTATCTAAATTAGGAAATCGTAATTTTCCTACCTAAACGCCCACGCCTCCTATGCCTTATTCCTATGAATACACTATTCTTATTTTCTTTCCCTATAACTAGCCTTCCCCCTCCCTTGCCTTATTCCTATAGCCGCCCCATGGCTGCAGCTTGTTGTCAGCGTTAAGATGGGATTACGACTTAGGGGGATAGCTATTGCTAGCAGTTTAGGTTAGCTTCTTTAATATATTAATAAGGAAGATGTCGCAGTTATTCTACTATGCGTGGTTGTGCGCCATCCTCCTTAGAGTCTAGATTATTAGGATCATCTTTATTACCGTCCTCTATTTCATTAACTAACTCTTTGCTAAAATCTTCTACTAGTGGTGGGTCTATCCATTAGTGTGTTAAGTACTATATGTCTTTATCCTATAGTCTTATAAATCCTTAATTAATTGCTTTAATATGTTCTTAGGTGTGGGGATAGTAGGGGCGAATACGGTAGCTAGGGACTAGGTACTAGAAGGTAGTACTATTAAGTTCTTAGAGAAAGTACTAGTCTTAGTTGCTAATATCATGCACTTAGAATAGGCCGTACTATCTGTTAGCTAGTTTATAATCTATTGATTTTAAGACTTCCTTCTTCATGCTCCTAAGCAGAACAAGCTAGTGACGCTCAGCACGGCTAGTAATAATGTCCTAGTATTCATCCTAGTACTCTTTCTTACGCTAGTAGAGATGCTTAACTTTTACCACTACTTTATCTATATTAGCGTCACGGACATTAAGCTGTATAGCGCGAAGCGCTATAAGCTCATCATGGGTGTGAACCTTATTCTAGGGTAGCGTTTACTAGGTTAGTAATAATAGTTCAATTAGCAGGATTAGGTTCTAGCTAGTAATGAGCTATATTAGGGAATAGCCTATTAATTCATGAACTAAGACCTAGTCTACTAGAAGGATAGTAGGAAGGTTATTAACCTATGTACCTTTTAGTTTCGCGAGCGCGTTAATGATAACTTTGTGCCCTCCTTTGATAAAGCCTATGCCCTAAGGATTATACCCTAACGCCTGCACTCTACGAATGCGATAGAGTTTTGCGAGAGTGATAATAACGTCCTTGTTTTCTAGCCCACTATCAACATTAATGCGTTTGACTATAGACTACCTATAAATAAGGTCCTTATAGATGAACTTCACGACTAATTTAGCATTATTCTTTTTAAGAGCCCGCGCTTCTAGCCACCTAGTTATCTACTCTCTCGTAACTACTAGGTATTTAAATCCTCTAACATTTGGCATGTAGACCACATTAAGGCTGACCTAATCCTAAAGGATGACGGCAAATATTGAATGAAGGGCGTCGTGTTTCTGATAGTAGGCTTTTCTCTAGCATTAGTCGCAGGGCTAGATAAACTAGATTATACATGCTTAAATGCCTTCCTACTAGTATCTTGAGGCTACTACTAAGGCAACCCTATTCACTCCTCTATGACTGATCTACTCATGGATAGTAATAATAATCGCGGCCTAGATGTCTAGATTGTTGATAACTCATTTCAGGGTTATATTTCTTAAGGTCTTCTTAAATAGGATTCCGTCTAACGTATAGAATGTGAGGGCGTGTTTCTTCTAGGCTCTAAGCTCTTTCTAGGAGGCTCCCTTAGGTATTTCCCCTCATAGGAGGAACCTCATAATATAGTTAGATTTAACGCCGTACGTGTCATCTAACACCTAGCTAATATCC
Organism: Byssothecium circinans; assembly: GCA_010015675.1. NCBI lineage: Eukaryota > Fungi > Ascomycota > Dothideomycetes > Pleosporales > Massarinaceae > Byssothecium > Byssothecium circinans. Next base: position 4,518 of record ML977087.1, on the reverse strand, counting down.
TTAGTATGGTTTACCTTAGTAAGGCCTATAAAGGTTAAGACCACGTTCAATTAGAAGGCTACGTTTTAGCTAGTTAATTAGGTTGTCTTAATTATTTTACATAGCGTCTAGTCAACGAATTCCTTAATATTGTCCTAGGTTTCCTTTAGTAGTTCCTAATCCTCTAGCTTTAGGTATTAGGATAGTGCATCAGGGATGACATTCTTCTTACCTAGCTTATATATAATAGTGAAATCCCACATTATAATCACGCCTAGCCAGTGATTCATAAGAGATCCTAGAAGGTTGGTTAACGCGTGGTTAAGCTAGGTGATGAGCGTTTTAGTATCTATTTTAATAGTGAAATGAATCCTATAGAGCTAGATTCTAAACTTTTTTAGTGCCTAGAGAACAGCGTGGCATTCTAATTTTGTGGAATCCTATTTAGCTTTATTAATTGACTAGAGCACGCTTTCAAATTAAATTAGGTATTACTTATTATTAGTGTCCGCTTGCTCTATCAACGCTCCACCACCTTTACCTAATGCGTTAATACTAAGGTAAACCTCCCCGCCTTTATAGTTAAGGCTAACTAGGGCTAGGGCCATAGTGATAGCTTCCTTAAGTGTAATTATAGCCGTTTACTGAGCGTCTTCTTATTACTATTCCTATTCTTGTTGCAGGAGCTTGAAGAGAGGCTTAGCTACGATCGTAAAGCAGAAAATCTAGATTTGGTAATAGACACAAATGCCTAGGAACATGCGGACTTTAGTGACATTCTTGTATTCAAGCTAATTGATGATTTTGATGACCTTCTTTTTCTAAGGGTGGCGACCATTAGAATTAACCTTGTACCCTACGACCTTAATTCTTTTGAATCCCTAGAAGCACTTAGTTCCTAAGACTGTTAAGCTAGCTCATTTAACATCCATAAGAATACGGTCTATTTGCTGGAGGTGCTTAAGGACAAACTACTGAATTCCTAGCAGCGCTTTTTATTAGTGGTAGTTAGTTTTCAGGCCTCTAATGCATACGTTATTAATAAAAGGCAAGCAATCATGTAGTATATAGTCAAACAACATCTTTATAATCACCTATAGAAACGCGGCTAGTGCATTCATGACTCCTATAGGTAGGGTGCATTACTAAACTAGGCCTTATAGTCTATAGAAAGCCATGATATCTCTACTATCTACATGGAGCTCCATTTAGTCATACCTAGAGAAATAGTCTATAAGGGTGAGTATGCTGCACCCTACAAATTTCTCTGAGAAATCATTAGCACATGGTGGTAGATTTGCATCCTGGATAGTTACTAAGTTGATTTTCTAAGTGTTGTTAATTAACTGATATCCTTTATCTTTCTTAGGGACTAAGAACCATGGATTTTGGTACTGGCTATCGCATATTTCTAGCGTCCCTCGCTGGATCCGCTCATTGAACATCTTGGTGGCTTCTATTTCTAGCTTTTTAGGCGGTTAAAATGCCCTAACTTGCCACGCCTAGTAAGGCTTCATTTTGATTTTATACGGTGGTAAAACTAATAGGTGAATTCAGCTAGATTCGTGAAAAGTATATGTGATGGCTGATTCTTGATTTAGTAGCACTTATAGGAGCATCTCCTTTTCTGATGGCCATAGTTCTTCTCTAATATTCATGGTCCTAATTCATTCCAGCGTAAGCCAGGTTCCTCTAGGAAAAGGTGAATGTCGCTTTTCAAATAAATAGTTGTATGGCCTAATATCTGGCCCGCGAAGGCTATCGCGTAGTAGCTGTGCTTTGATTATAGTTTTCTTCTAAAAGGGATCCCTAAACTCTATAGGCTAAGATAGTCATAGTTTATTAATAGGCTAAACCTTTACCCCTACTCGCTTATACATAGTGTTTACCTTAGAATAGTGCGTATTACGAGGCGTTTCAAAGTGCCTTTCTTATTGTAGCGCTAATTTGAGTGTTGTTGCTGATGATTCCATGCTCTATAAGGCGCGCTATAATTATTACTGCAGGCTAGAGGCAAGAAGCTTATAGGCTTCGTCCTTATTATTAGTGTCTATTTTACTTATTAGCTCGTCATATTTAGTGACGGCTAACACGGCGCTTTTAAGATTGCTGCTATTTATCCCGCTAGCAATCCATGCCTATTCCCTAAGGTCTTTCTGGTCTAGCTGGGCCAGAAGGCTTAGGTGAAAATTTAGCGCTAGGATTTTAGGCTCATTCAAATACACTATATTGCATAATAGGTAGCCTATTCGCTCTGTAAGTTCATCTACTAAAGCGCGGTCCTCTCTTTTCACTAGCCTAATAATTACTATACTAGCTAGCAGCTGTATTTGATAGTAGGGAGCTAAACTAGCTAGCTAGGTAGCTATGAACATAATATTATAGTCTCTTTTTAAGGAAATAATCTGGTAGCTAATTCTTCCCATGGTGTTAAACTAGAGGGATATCTAGGTTAAGGTACACTAGGGGACCCCAAGGATGACAGATCTACTCAAGTATTTGATAAGCTAGAAATGGGTGAGCGTCGTCACTAAGCTAATAGTTACAGGGACGTTAAATGCAGTACCCGCAAACATAGTTTATTAGCTGTTGGCCGTAATTAGACTATTAGACCTATCTCTAACCTTATACGGGAGTTACAGGGCATTTGCAGCTAATTCTCTTATTAGGTTAATTATTAACCTAGTGTTAATGAGATACCTAACTTAATTACTATTAATGGCGGCCTACACCTATAGTAGCTTATTTAACGTAACGGCGTAACTACTATCTCTGTCGTGCCAGCAGCGGTCATCCTTAGTTAGTTAGTCCTAGTTTTCATTATATAGGTTACTAGTCCCATCAATTTAGGTAGCCCTTAATGAATTTAAGCTATAGTACGTGATTACGTTACATCCTATGGTAGGCTTAGTAGTAGTCACTAGGGTAATATTAGTTACATCTTATCTAATAAAAGGCTACCAGGTGCACCTAGCGGCGTCTAATTAGAGAAGAAATCTAGAGTTATTACTGTAGCGACCATTATATATGGTCGTGTTTAAGAAAGTTTTGACTATGTTCGTTTCAGCGACTCTGGCCTGTGTGTGTAGTTTAGCGGCATCTTTAGAAGCTCTTTTCTATAGTAGCTCCTAAAGAGGCTTTTTGAAAGTGGGGTAAGTAAGAAGGTTTCTAATAGTAAGGCCCTTGACTTCTTAGGTCAGCGCAGTAATAAGGGTCTAGTTAGTAGTTATATTGATAGCATTCTTAATAGATTCCTTATTAGTCGCCACAAACTGCACTCCTCTTTTAGTAATGTAAGGTGGGTTCATATAGTTAAAGGGAGAATTCTATTAGCTTTATCCTTAAATAGCTAGATGGTTTCTAGTGAGTCAGAGTTGATTCTACACTAGATTTGGTTGATTAATGGGTCCCTTTCTCACTTAGCGCGCTAACGCTGCTCTCATTGCTCATATCTTTCAACTCGAGTTTGCGGAGCAGAGCCTAGAGGAGCCTGCCTAGCTTCATTTCTAGGTGCTAGCCGCTGGGCGGGCGACGCCTCATATCATAGTTAGAGAATAATGTGGTTTCTATCCACTAGATCAAGGTTAAAGACTTCCTTAACTAGGTGGAAGAATTACTCATCCTAGTTAGTCTTCTATTTCGCTCTAGATACCTTCCTAGTCATTCTTTATAAATTAAGGAAACCGCATTACTATCTTCCTAATCTTTATTAAACACTAATCTAGTAATATCTACAGCCTATCCCTATCCATCTACGCTGCGTTCTAAGCCATATAGTTGTACGCCTCTAGCTATTCTAACACATTATGCCCCTCAAAGATATCAAGATAGCTCCGTGGAGGCTTCAGCTTAATAAGTGCTAGATAGGGGCGTACCTCTAACATCCTTCTAGTTCGTAGTATATATCCTGTTAATTTGTTATCTAATTCTTAATCTAACATAAACGTTACGCTTAATGCTCCCTAGCCGTGAGTGCTAGTTCATGTAGTTCTTGAATAGTTTTTTAGGTAGTTAAAAGTTACTAAAATGATTAGCCACCTTCCATAGCTACTCCCTAGCCGTGCCGTGGTTTTATGCTACTCCCTAGCCTTGCACAAAATAGGTTAGTTGCTCCCTAGCATGGTTTTAAGATTAGCTAAAGGTTACTAAGACTATTAGCTGCTCTTTCATAGCTGCTCCCTAGCCATGCTATAGTTGTGTACTGCTCCCTAGCTTTACACACATATACTGCTCCCTAGCTTTGCGTATTAGTTGCTCTCTAGTAGTGCTGCTCCCTAGCTTTACACTATAAGGTTGTTAGATTAGCTGAAGGTTACTAAAACCTACTAGCCACCCTCTATAGCTGCTCCCTGGCTTTGCCATGGTCTTTGCGCTGTTCCCTAGCTTTGCGTAAAATGGGCTAGTTACTTTCTAGCTTTCAGCGTAATTACAGGTCTCCTATGTAGTGTTGGACTGAACAGTACTTGACTGTTCCGGACGGTTCAGTACCGTTCCGGCTTAGCGTCGGCTCCTGCCTATATAGTCGCCTCTCCTGAGCTA
>ML977085.1:0-13293 GCA_010015675.1 Byssothecium circinans | reverse complement strand
CCAAAAATGCTTGGTAAGGAAAATTAAAGTGTATTATCTTAATAATAAAGCTAAACCTTAATATTTTCTTCTAAGATTTTAAACCTAGATAGATATGCATATAATCTAATAGGTATTAAATTTATATAGCTATAGCTTACGTAATATAGTAGTTATTAGTAATAGAAGAAATCTTATATAAAACCTACCTTTTATAATAGATTAATAGCTAAATATTAGTAATATACTATATTACTTTTAGGACTTACTTATTAGTATATTAGTTAGTAACTATTAAGTTATTATAGCGTGCAGCCTAGATTTAACGCTATAATAGTAGGTATAAGGTAGAGGGTTAAAAAATAGAAAACCTTCTAAATAAAGTTATATATATTAGATATCTCTACTTTCTTCTTAGGAGGAGGATAATATATACTAAATAAAGCTATATATAAGTTTTAGAGTAAGTAAATACCTCTAAAACTAAAAGATCTAGCTTAGGAAGTATAGATTTTTAGAAAATTTAGACACTACCTTATTATAAAGCTTATATAAGCTATTTTCTAATAGCTAACTATTTATATAGCTTCTATATATATATATAAAGTATATCTATAGATAAAAAGTAAAGATATATAGCTAACTAAAATATTTAATTATCTTTTTTTAATTTTAGGTATCTCTACCCTCTCTACGCTAGTTCTCTAATAGGCCTAGGCTGCATGCTATAATTTTAGTACTAATAGGTGTATTATATATATAAAAACTAGCTCTAAAGTTATTTTAATTTATTAAGGTAGTTTATTAGGTATTGTAGGGTATAAAGCTTAGGCGAGTAAGTTTACTCTATACTAATATAGCTTACTAAGATATTAGAAATCCTAGAATATATTTCTATAAAGTTTTAAAGCTATATTATTATATATATTTGTATTTAAAATTTTAGCTTAATAGCTCTTATATTTAAATTGTTATTAAAGGTTGAATATTTAATTTTCCTTGCTAAGCTTTTGGGCGGTTCGATGGTGCTTTACGTTAATATATAATACCTAGAGTTACTAATTTATTAACTAAAGGTAGAGGTGCGCGTATATAGATACAGGCTTATAGTACTTATAGATAGTAGAGCTATATAGATAATTATCTCCTTATGCGTAGTAGAGAAGTTTAATATATCCTATCAAGATAAGAAATATATAATATAAGTAATATTAGCTAATAATAGACAGATATCCTATAGCAATAGATTCTTAAGGTTAGAAACCTAAGAAGTATTAACGTAAAGTACTACTAAACTACGTATACTACTAAACCGCGTAGAATTCCTTAGTAATACTAACTTACTTAACTTTATTACTATTATCGTCTGTATTACTACTTAATATAATAAACTAAGTACTAGCCTCTAACTTAGAAGAACCCTCTTTATATACTTAATATGTTCTCGCGTTATGCCCAGCCTTACTGCAGTTGCCGTAGTAGCAAATACCTAGTTATTATACTTTGTATTTACTTTCTACCTTTGCCCTCTTATAGTTCTAAATAGTTCCTAATAGTTTAGAACTATTTTAGTCTACTATAGGACTATACTCTATAGTACCGCCCTTCTAAATATACTTATACTTGCGTGTTTTTTGCTTAGTTACTGCTGTAAGTTGCTTTTTAAGCTCTTTAATGCGCGCCTTTATAAGTACGCTACCTTGCAGCACTAACTTAGCGCCTTTAATAAGCTGCGAAAGCCCACCGTGCGCTGTTTGTAGTAACTAAGTAATAGAATCTTATATAAGCCTTAACTACAAGCTAAATTCGCGTGTATTACTTATAGTTCTTAATTGCTATAGCGTCTCTAGTAGTGGGGGTCCTAGTAGGGTATATATACATATATTAAGATAATTAAGTACTACCTGCGCATTTAAAAGGACTAGCCCTATTACCTTAAAGGCCTTTTAATAGTTCTAAACTATAAACACGCTTAAAAACGTATCTTTAAAGGCTCGTAGGAACGCTTCCTTATTAATATAAAAAATTTATTAGCGCGCTAAGTTCTAAATAGTCTTAGAGTACTTGTGCTTAAGTAGCAAGAAGCATACTATATTAAGCGGCTAAAGGATATATAACGAGTACAGTAGTATATAGAGCGTAAGGATCTTATTATTATAATAATAATCCTTAAAATCTTAATTAAGGTAGCTTTTGTAGCTATCTAAAATTAGCAACTAATAGACGCTAATAGTTCTCACCTTTGTATGCGCGTTAAAGTGCTTTAACTACACGAGACTAAGCTTATTAGTCGTCTATCTATTCTCTAAGACTAAGAGCTTCTAATTACGTAGTATATTAGCTTCCTAGTACTATAAAAAGATATAGACGCATCCTTTATATATAATAAATAGTAGGGTAAATATACTATTTAAATATATACTCTAGATGTCTATTACCTACTCTTTATTGCCTAGCTAAATAATAGTAGGCCTTACTTGCCTCTCTAAGCTAGTGACTACTTTTATAGAGCTAATAGTACCTATCTAAAAGCTAGTCTTATTAAAGTTATAAATATTATTATTATGTATAATATACTTAATTTTAGTGTCCTCTATAAGCTTAAACTACGCGCTAACTACCTTAGGATCTTCCTATAGAGCTCTCTAATAGTCCTTTGCATAGTTCTAGACAGTTTATAACTATTCTAAATAGTTTATAAACTATTCTACCTAGTTCTTACCTACCCTCTCTTTACCCTACTTAGCTAGTAGTTTATTCGCTATATCTAACACTTTGCCTAGCGTAGGCGCGAATCCTCGCGAATTAAGGTTAAGGATATATTTAATAATTATCTTGTACTTAGTTAGGGACAGTTTTAAATAGTTTAGAACTATTTCTGCTTAAAAAGGTATTCCTTTAGCGCGTTTGTTAAGGACTTAGTCTTTAACGTTAAAGGCTTTAGTAGCGCGTTAAAGGCTTAGAAATTAGCCTCTATTATATATAGTAAGGGTAAGCTAAAGTCTACCTTTATATTAGAGTGCTTTAGACTAATATTATTATAGTATTTTTACGTTAAAGATAGTAATAGTATTGCTAAGGAATTCTATATAGTTTAGTAGTGTATGCGGTTTAGTAGTGCTTTACGTTATTCTATATACTTAGAATTAAGAATATAACTTCCCTTAATATTATAGATCTTAGTAAAGAGGATATATTAATTAGTTATAATTAGCTTAGGAAGTATAATCTTGCTATTAATTAGTAGAAGGGTATAATATTTAAGCTAAGAACTAGCGCGTAAGGTTGCTAGAATACGCTACAAAAGATTAAGCCTAGTAATCTAGAGCTTACCTAGTTAGACTAGATAGATTAGTAAGATATTACCTTATAAGATTAGAAAGATCTATAAGAAGGACCCTTTATAGATAGGAGTTATCTAGATATAGAGAGTTATACCTATAAAGGATAAACCCTAACCTATAATACTACTAGAATATAAGGAGTTTTAAGATCTATTTAAGGAATAAGATAAAACTATATTACTAGACTACTAGGAATAAGATTATAAGATTTACCTAAAAGAAGGCGCGAAGTTACGCCTAGGACTAATATATCTACTTATACAAGACTAGTAGAAGGAACTGCGAATATATATTAAAAAAAATATAAAGTAAAGATATATATAAGAGAGTATAAGCCTAATAGCTTTACTAATTCTTTTTATCCTTAAAAAGAATAGAAAGCTATAACTCTATATAGACTTTAGATAGCTTAACTATATTATAAGGAAGAACTATTACCCTCTTCCTCTAATCTAGAAACTTATAGACTACCTCTAGGGACTTAAATAGATTATAAAATTTAATATATAAGATAGATTCTATTAAATATAGATAGCTAAGGGCTATAAGTAGCTAACGGCTTTTAAGACCTAGTATAGTCTATATAAATATATAGTTATACCCTTTAGACTTATAAACGCGCCTATAATATTTTAGGCGCTTATTAATAAAGCACTTTATAAATACTTAGACGTTTTTATGACTGCGTACCTAGACAATATACTAGTATATACCTTAGGAACGCTTAAGAATTATATTAAATACGTTAAGAAGGTGCTTAGGAAGCTTAGGGAGTATTAATTACCCTTATAGCCTAAGAAATACAAATTCTACGTTATAAAGATAGATTACTTAGGATTTATTATCTTACAAGATAGCATCGCTATAGACCTAAAGAAAGTTAAAACTATAAGAGAATAGCTAAAACCTAAGATAGTTAAGGACGTATAATCCTTCCTAAGATTCGCTAACTTCTATAGGAAGTTTATTATAGGATATTTAAAAACTATAGCGCCTCTTACAGAGATTACTAAAAAGGATTATAAGGAATTTAAATAGGGAATAGAATAGTAAAAAGCTTTTAAGAAGCTTAAGGAGTTATTTCTATTAGCCCCTATATTATAGATGCATGACCTAGAATAGCTACTAAGGGTAGAGATAGATATATTAGACTACGCCCTAGGAGTAATACTCTTATAGTAAGGTAAAGATAGGAAATAAAGACTAGTATTCTACTACTCTTAAAAGTTCTTAAGAGTAGAACTTAACTATAATATTTATAATAAGGAACTACTAGTGATAGTAGATACCTTTAAATAATAGTAAGCCTAGTTAATTAGCGCTAAATACTAGATAAAGGTATATTTAGATTACTAGAACCTAATAAGTTTTATAACAACTAAGAAACTTAACTAAGCTAGTCGCCCCCAATATGAATCACCTAGGGTTCTGAATCACCCACCAAAAATTGGCCACCCTTTAGAAAATCAATGTAATTGCCTTAACTTAGTTACAATTGCCACTCTGTACACATAGATTGAAGAGTTTTAGCTGCTGTTTCAGCTGCTGCTCTCTCTGCTTCTTTTTCTGCTGCTTTGTCATTGTTTTGTAATGCTAAAAGATCTGCTGCCTATTTTGCCACCATAATTATATCTATATCTGCAAAGCGTTGATTTAGGTCTATTCAAATTCTCTTCCGTGGCTGCTGAGGCTTAAGAGCTTCAAGTTGACTGTGAAGTCTTTTATTCTCTGCTTCTAGCTCTGCTGCTCATGTATTTACAGTTGCAATTACCTTACCTGCTTTCTTAAAGAGCTAGTGAACCTTGCGGCCAATACTCTACTCTCTATGAAGCGCTCGCTGAGCTATAAAAAGATCACGAGGGCCGTGGGGGGTAGAGAGATAACTCTTAGCAGTTTAAGCTTGATTCTGATGGGGTGGCGTAACAGGCCTTTAAGTAACCTAAGATAAGTTAACTACCCACTCAATATTCAATGGGCAGATGCCTGTAGTAGCCTATCTAGCGCGAATTACTCTCTTAGTAATCGCAGTCTCCCTAGCAGCGTGGTAGGCAGTAATAAAGTATTCCTTTATAACTAGGGCAGCATCATCTAGGTGTAATAACTCCTAAATCTGCTAGCGATAGAAACGTTTCACTACTAAGAAAACTAAGAGATCTAGGGGCTGCAGAACGTGCGAGGAGTACGCAGGGAGAAATAGAAGCCTAACTTTATTCTATTTATAGATCTACAGGAATTCTAGGTTAACGTAGCTACTATAGCCATCTGAAATTAGCATCCTCCAGCAATCCTATGAGGGTGCAGTTTCTAGCAGAAATACGCGTTGCAATCACTTAGCACCTATCACATTAGATGTCTAGCCATTCTCTAAGGTTACGTATAGCTAGTCTAGAATCATTGATAGAAACTAAGTACTTTATAGGTTCTTTCCTTTAAATATTACCGCAGGGCGCAGCTTCTTCCTTATTGCTGAAACGCACTCAATTATTAACGCCCACTCGCGATTCTCTGGAGACTGATAGTAAGCCTTCTTTTTCTAACTACTAGCAAGTACTCTAGTATTTGCACATACGCTTAGCGCCTTCCTAGTCTCATCTATATTCCACGTATCCTCAGCCTGTATACCTAGCTCGACGCGAAGCTGCTCATAGAGCTTAAGAAACTCGCGTATCTACCTTTGTGTTGCTCCCTTAGCTCTCGCAGCCTCTATCTTCCTACCCACAATAGATACGACGCGTGGGTTACGCTTTAGAAAGTAGGATATCTAATGCTTGCCTACAGGATTATTATCCCTATTCATCCTTTAGATTCGATTCACCATTTCTCGCGCGCGCGCGTGGGAGGGAGGAAAAGCGCGTGCGTCTTCTTTAAAGATCTATTATATAAGAAACTCCTCTTGTTATAGAGTTAATCGCTGTTAGTATACGTGGCTAGTTTGGCTGCTCTGTCTGCCTCATAGTCGCGCAGAGAGTGTAGGTTGCGGGATATTGTACGCCTTTGCAGTAGCTCATTGGCTAGGGAAAACACCAGCATTAAGGTCACGGATGGCTACTTATATAGCTTCTTCGCGTTTGTCCATTTTAGGTAGCTGGGTGTTGAGAAATCGCGTGTGTTAAGAGAGGTGTTAAGATTTAGTAGGTAATTCAGAACCCTAGGTGATTTGTATTAGGGGTGACTAGCTTAATAATAGGTTAGATAGGCTAAGATAATAGTAGATTATAATTTTAAGGTACACTATCACCTAGGATTACTAAATAGAGTAGTAGATGCTTTTAGCTAAAGATCTAACTTTTAAGAAATAAACTAACCTATTACGTACAACGCGGTCCTATAAAAGGATGATAATAGTAGTCTAGGCTATAATTAACTCTAATTAACTAAGGTAGCTAGGATTAATTACTAGGGACTAGAGGTATATAACTTTATAGACTACAGTTAATTAACCTTAGAATAGAGGGTAGAATATGACTTAGTTAAGCACCTTAGGGTAGAATTACCCTAGGATAAGGAGTAATAAATTATACTATATAAAGCTTACGTACTGACCCTAATATGAAAGCTACACGAGTCTAAGGAATACGGATACCTAGGGATTAATAAAATAGTTTAACAAATCTTAAATAAGTACTTAATACCTAATATATAAAAAGCAGTTTAGAGAGCGACAGGCGACTATTTAGCATATTCTAAGAATAAGCCTAAGAGATATAAGCCCTATAGATTACTCTAACTACTAGAACTACCTGCACGCCTATAGACTAGTGTTATAATAGACTTTATTATAAAGCTCCTAAAATTATTAGAACCTAAATTAGTATAGCTATATAACTTAATATTAGTAATTATTAACTAATTAACTAAAGCATTAATATTCGTACTAATAGAAGAAACAGTTACTACTAAAGAAATAGCTTATGAAGTAACTAAGGTACTTATTAGTTAATATAGCATGCTAGAATAGTTTATTACTAATTATAGGACGCTATTTACCTCTAAGTATTAGAGTACGTTCCTAGCAAAGCTTAGAGTTAATAAAAGGCTTTTATCTAGCTTCTATCTATAGATAGATAGTTAGATAGAACGAACAAACTAGACACTAGAATAGTATCTAAGGATGTACGCTAATAAGCTACAGGATAACTAGGTTGAACTTCTGCTAACAGCGTAATTAGCCTATAATAATATAAGATCTATAATAATAGGATACTCGCTATACTACGCGAATTACGGATATAAGCTAATCGCTTATTAAAATCCTAAGGATATTAAGAGTCTTTTAGCTAGAGCTAATAATAAGGCATAACTCCTTCGCGAACTATATAACGAATTAAGCTAACAAATCGCTTAAAGGAACCTTATAATAGCTAGATTAGTAAATAAGAAAAGGCTTAAAGGACTAACCCTTAAAGAGGGGAATAAAGTTTTCCTATTATAAAAAAATTTAAAAACTAAATAACTATACGATAAACTAAATAATCTCTAAATAGGACTATTCTAGATCCTAGAGGCTAAGGGACTAGTAAAATTTAGACTAGAACTCCCTAAAGGTATACGTATATATCTTATCTTTTATAAATTACTTCTTAAACTAGCACCCCTAGACGCTAAGATTAAAACGCAGATTAAACTTAAAGATAAAAATTATAAGGCTAAGGAAATTAAGGACCTATAGAGGTTTAGGCGTTAGTAGAAATACTTAGTTAAATAGAAGGATTAGCTAGATAGCTAGAATACCTAGGAACTAATATAGAATCTTATAGGCTATAAGGATTTAGTAAAGGAATATTACTAATAGTATCTAAAGGCAGCAGTTCTAAGTTCGCTAGGAAAGCAGAAAAGTTAAAAGATAAGGAAGGATTAAATAAAAAGGAAGAATTAGCCTATAACTAGCCTAGATTAGTTAATAGTTTAATTAGTAGTAGTAAAAGAATTTTAGTAGTAACTATACCTATCCTCCCTAAAGTCTCTATAGAAATACCTATCTTCTTCTCTAAAGACTTAAGCTCCTTAATTATAACCTTCTTATAGTTAAATAGCTCCCTTTCTTTCTTAGTAGTAGAATCTAACTACTCTTCTAGATTAAGCTTATAACGCTTAATCTTATAAAGCTCTTAATAAAGCTGTTAACGCTTCTAAGCTACTATAGCAAACTCTTCCTCTTAAGGAAACAGACTATACTATACACTAGCTACGATATAGTTAGCGCAACTCCCTTCTAATAATAATAGACACTTAGAACCCCTCGCTAGATAATAATAATAAGGTTTCGTTACAACGTAATCTATAGCGTGGATACGGGCAAGATAGGCTTAGCAGTAGTTAGTTAACTTTGCAGGTTCCTTAGGCATAGTTAGGTAGGAGGTTATGAAACATCTATAGAGGATATAATCTTATAGTAGATAGGGGAGATACGCGCTTTATATATTAGTAATACCTAGACATAGTATAGCAGCTAGATCTTTTAGGATATTAGGACGATATTCCTAAAAAAGGGGATAATATTATAAATAGAAAGGATATAGGGTATTTAGGACTAGATAATACAACGTAAGAAGTGTTAAGTCTAGGGGATAGCAACATAATAATGCGCGGGGTAGGATTAGGTTAGTAGTTATATAATAGTAGGATACTTAGTAAGATTAGTAGTCTTAGTACTAAGCAACCTAAGTATAAGATACTTAGCATAATCTATAGAATTACTACTAAGCATACTAATTATAACGGCTTAAAGGAATAAAGTAGGTAGGATAAAAGACTAGATAGATCTCCTTTATCTTTCTAATTCTAATTCTTTGTAGTTAATTCTTTTTAGTTTATCTCTTACCTAGATTAATACTTAGTTATTCTATAGTTAGTTAGAGAATTAGTTATCTTTAGATAAATACTATTAGTATATTTACCTCTTAAATTACTAAAGCCTACTACCTAAAGTATACACCTTATACTACTAACCTCCCCTAACACAGATTAGGATTAGGTAAGTATAACCCTTAGTAATATATTACTATAGTTTAATCTAGTAGTAAAAACTACTAGTTTATTATAATAACTACCTATAGCTAGAATCTTTTTATTCCTTATTAGGTAAGAATATATATTAGATTTAATAGTATATCCTATATCTAATATATTATAACAAGATAGTAAATTAATACCTAATTTAGATATATATAATACTTTATTAAGCTTAACTACTTTATTTGTACCAGTAAAAATAAGAGATATATCTCCTATTCCTATAGTAGTTATATAGCTATTAGTATTACTTTATTTAATAAAGATATTACTAATAGGTTTTAAAGTATTAAATAGTCCTTTAATAGAGTATATATAACTAGAGGCCCTACTCTCTAAAATCTAGTTAATACTTTCATTAATTAAAGTATTATTAACTATTATTTTAGAAGAATTAGGTTTTATTATAGTATGAGAAGGATAGTCTTTAATAATAAAAGTTATTCAAGCTTCTTCTACTATAGTAGTATTAACTTTATTCTTATTATAACTAGTATTCCTAGCCTTATTATTTTTAATAAAATAAGTAGTAGTAATATATCCTTTCTTTTCATAATAACTATAAATAAGAAAATTGCTAGTACTTTTACTAGTATTACCTTTAAAATTATTAGATCTATTTCTTAGTCTTCTACTAGTAGTGCTATTATTTAGAGATATAATAGTATTACCTTATATATCTACTCTAGTCTTGCTATTATTACTATCTTTAGTAGAAATATAATTACTAGGTAGTATAGCTCTAGGATTCTTCATAGATCTAATCCTTCTAGATTTATCTAATAGTTAATTATAAATCTTTTCTAAGTTAGGTTCATCTTTAGATGACCTTAAATTATTAGTAATTATAGTTATTAGATAATTATAATCCTTATAATCTAGATTATTTAGTAATAAAGCAGTAATAAATTACTTAGATAATTCTATTCTTTTAGAATTAAGCTCTATTACTAAGTAGTTTATATTAGTTAGATAGGTCTCTATATTATTCTTAGAATTTAATATAGTAGTATTAATTAGTGCTTTACTAATAATAAAATTACTACTAAATCCTTTTAATTTATATAGCGCTTTTAAATTATTCTAAATTAAATAAGGGCTATTATTATCTTTAGTTAATACTAAAGGACAATCTTCTAAGGATAGCTTAATTATAGATAAAACTTTACTAGCTTTTTCCTCTATATTAGCTAATAAAAGTAGGGCTGTATAAACTATTTTATTAATACTATTAGGTAGTATACTAATAGTATTAAAATAGTTTTCTTTTATAAAGATTACCTGCATCCTTACAGTCTATATGTTAAGATCCTTCTAATTTTTGTAAACAGGAATTAGAATTTGCGGAGCAATTTATTATATAGGGTATATAATTTTACAATTATATAATAAACACTTGTATTTAACTACTATAGAAGGATCTATAATAGAACCTATATACTAATTATTCCTATTACTGCAATTTAGCAACTAATAAACCTAGGTATTAAAGATAACTAAACTAATTAGATAAACTACTAATACTAGATCCTAAGCCTAATACTAACTAATACTACTAGAATATTAGCATAGAATAATATAGGAATATAATACCCCTAGTGCTTTAAGAGGTAAGCATTAATAACCTTTATATAAGAAGCTATAATCTTAGTAATCTAGAAGCTATACTTAATATCCTTTACCTAGATAGTAGCATAATTACTATAGATAGCTCTAAGGTTAGCTACTGAAGATAGATATTAGTAATAACTAATACTAGGAAAGGGGAACTAATACTACTTAGAGTATCTAAGATAAAAGTCTTAGCAGTATACTAAAGAGTAGTAATAGCACTAGCTTATATACGTAATAGACTACCTTTGCTAGCAATATTATAAAGAATCTTATAAATAAGACGCTAGAATAGGAGATAGGGTATAATATTCTTAGTTATAGCCTAGTAGTATTAGATCTCCTAGAGAACCTTAGCTAATACTAGTATTAGTTAAATAACTAAATAGTAGGATTATAATATACTACTAAGCTTAGCGCAACCTTAACTAGCATAATAAGTACTCTTAAAGATAAAAGCTATTTAAATATTACTACTAGCCTTTATAGGTCTACTGCCTTTAGAGTAGGCATTTTTATAATTAGATTTAAGGTTATTATCTTTATAGATAATACTACTATTATACTAAGAGCGATTATCTTTATTAGAGTTATTATTTTACTAAGAGCTATTATCTTCCTAAGCACCCTTAAGAGTATTATTAGACTACCTAGGCGCCTTCTTAGTAATAAGGGCAACTAGGAAATATCCTAGAGAATAGTTAGTATATAGCTAATACTAGGCCTAATACTAAATATACCTATACTAAGGGACTTATAAGACTAGAGAAACTAGAAAGACTTAAGGAACTAAAGAGACTTAAGAAACTAGAGAGACTAGAGAAACTAAAGAAACTTAAGAAACTAAAGAGACTTAAGAAACTAGGACTTATAAAACTAAAAAGACTTAAAGAACTAGGACTTAAGAAACTAAGACTTGAAGAACTAGGGGGACTTAAGGAACTAAGTAGACTTAAGAAACTAAAGGGACTTAAGAAATAGTCTTATTACTAAGATAATATATCCCTAATACTAGGCTATAGTTAACTAATAGCTAATACTAAGACTAATATATTATATACTAAGAGTACTAGAGCTAACTCTTAGTAGGATAGTTACCTAAGTTATAGCATATAGAGGTTATATAGGCTAGAGAAATATTATAGAAAGTAACTAGAAATTTATTAGAGATATAAATAGTAGGATAGTAAGTATTACCTATATAAGGCCTAATACTATAGCTAATACTATAGATAGGCTATATAAGAGTAGTAAAGTAAAGAGAAGGTAGGCTATATACAATAGCTATACGCCTAGGAAGTATTAGTAAAAAGAAAAAGGAAAGTAACAGTAAAGGTAAAAGTAAGAAGTAAAAGTAAGGTAAAAATCTAAGATAAAAGATTTATATAATATTTATATATAAATCCTAAAATAAGTAAAAAAGAACTAATACTAGCGCTAATACTCTATCCTCTATAGAAGCGTGCAGAATACTATTATTTCTAAAAAAAAAAAAAACACTATTAATATAACGAAATTAGTGTAATACTAGTAACGTATTCTACTATCGAGCCGGCCACACCATCGAGCCGGCCACTTTTTGCTTGGCGGAAAATCAAAGAATCAACCTTTAATAACAATTTAAATACTAAAGCTATTAAGCTGAAATTTTAAATACAGATATATATAATATAGACCTAAAGGATTATAACAAAAATATTCTAGGATTTCTAATAGCTTAGTAAGCTATATAGGTATTAAGAATACTAGGCTACTTTTAGTATATAGCGTATAAGTATCTACTAAACTGGCTAAATAACTTATAATAACTTTAGAACTAGTTTATATATATATAATACAGCTATTAGTACTAAAATTATAGCGTGCAGCCTAGACCTATTAGAGAATTAGCGTAGAGAGGGTAGACGTTCCTAAAATTAGAAATATATAATAAAATATTTTATCTAGCTAGATATTCGTACTTCTTTTCTTTTAATAAACTTTATATAACGTAAAGCACCATCGAACCGCGCACACCATCGAACCGCGCAGAAATGCTTGGCAAGGAACATCAAATAGTATTATCTTAATAACAAAGCTAAACATTAATATTTTCTTTTAAAATTTTAAACCTAGATAGATATGTATATAAACTTATAGCTATTAAATTTATATAGCTATAGCTTATGTAATCTAGTAGTTATTAAGAAAGGAAGAAATTTTAGGTAAAACCTACCTTATACTATAGATTAATAGCTAAACGTTAGTTATATACTATATAGCTTTTAGGACTTATTTATTAATATATTAGTTAGTAGCTATTAAGTTATTATAGCGTGCAGCCTAGGTTTAATACTATAATAGTAGG
>ML977082.1:0-17271 GCA_010015675.1 Byssothecium circinans | reverse complement strand
TAAAGTTATTATAACTTATTTAGCTAGTTTAGTAGGTATTTATACACTATATACTAAAAGTAACCTAGTATTCTCTATACTTATATAGCTTACTAAGCTATTAGGAATCCTAGAATATTTTTTATAATCCTTTAGGTCTACATTATATATATCTGTATTTAAAATTTTAGCTTAATAGCTTTAGTATTTAAATTATTATTAAAGGTTGAATCTTTGATTTTCCTGCCAAGGAATTTTGGCGCGCTCGATGGTGGAATACGTTATAACTATTACATAACCTACACTATATATAGTCTTTCTCTTTTATAGTTGCTACTTAATTACTTAATTAATTACTTTCTCCTACTTACTTAGAGCCTTATTTTAACATATTTTCTATTTGCTTGTTATTGTCTTATCTTTCTCTCTTTCTAGAGCTATGATCCTGTCTTGAATATTAGATAGCTCTTGTTCTACTTTATTAACCTTGCACTTAAGTTAGTTGAAATAGTAGTAGGCAACTATAATATATAAGCCTTAAATAAACTCTAGCCCTATAATAACGCACTTATAGATTAGGTTAGATAGGATCGTGTCTATAGACTAGCTAGGCTATAGTAATGCTATCTTGCTATACCTCTTCCCTATAGTTGCGCCTTAGTATAAATTATACTAGTATATATAAAATATACTAGTTTTAAGCCTAGAGTATAATAATATATATATGTTTTTAAAGCTAGTATATATACTCTATATCTTATATATATAAAGTAGAATATATACTATCTTACTATAACTCTTTATCTTACTATAGCCCTTTATCTTACTATAGCTTTTTTTATCCTACTATAGCTTACTCTTTTACTATCCTACTATAGCTCTCTTTATAGTCTTAATACTTACTAGAGTCCTTACTTTTACTTTTACTCTTACTTTTACTTTTACTCTTACTTTTACTCTTACTTTTACTCTTACTTTTACTATTTGCTAGATAACGTAATAATAATAAAAAATTCTATAAATATTAGCTTTTTCTTTTCTCTCTTTCTCTTTACTTTACTACTATATAAGTTAACTATACGTAGATAATACTATTACCCTCTCCCTAACTATACTGCCTTTGCTTTCTTTTTAACTATACTGCCTTTACCCTTTCTTTAACTATACTATATCGCCCTCTTTCTAACTATACTGTATCGTTCTCTACTTAACTATACTGCCCTCGCCTCTCCCTAACTATACTATATTATTCTTGCTTTCTTAGAAGCTTTTATCGCCTACTATAATATAAGGAGAAGTAGCCCTAACTCTTATTATAAGCTTAAATTAACTACACGCAGGCCTTTAAGCATCCTTCCTCTCTTAGTTACTATAGAGCTAGCCTAATATACTACTATAGAAGCTAGTCTTATTATAGGT
The DNA here is from genome assembly GCA_010015675.1 of Byssothecium circinans. Taxonomy (NCBI): domain Eukaryota; kingdom Fungi; phylum Ascomycota; class Dothideomycetes; order Pleosporales; family Massarinaceae; genus Byssothecium; species Byssothecium circinans. The sequence continues at coordinate 15,873 of ML977082.1, read as the reverse complement.
AAAGTTACTATAGGGCTAGCCTTACACGCTACTATAGAAGCTAGCCTAATCTGCTATATATAGGCTTTAAGAGTAATACTACGGCCTTTCCTATTTATAGATGTAGGCCTTTAGTTTTATATTACGTCCTATTATAGTTGCTTAATTTATTAGATTCTACGTTAACTCTAGGATTAGATGCTTTGCATATAATAACTAGATAACTATTATTATATACGCGCCTTAATAGGTATATGTTAATCTCTAGATTAATAAAGTATACTAGTAAATCCTAAGAAGTATTATTGCTTATATATTACGCTACGTTAACTCTAGCTACTATAACTTATTAAATCTCCTTATCCTAATATTGTCCATCTTATAGCAGTAATTGCGGGTGATATATGGGCGCCTTAGGGTAGTTATAGGTAAAAGTAGGCGCCTTAGAGTGATTATAGGCAATAGTAGGCGCCTTAGGGTGATTATAGGCAATAGTAGACGTCTTAAGGCGATTATAGGCAATTATAGGTATTAGTTATTAGCTTCTTAGATGCCTTATATAGACCTATAGTAGCTAGTCTAGTCTAGTCAACCTAGTTACTAAGTAGCAAAAGCAAAAAATAGTTAGTAGATGTAGATTAAATATCTAAAGGATACCTAATAGAGACGTCCTATAGTAGACCTTATAATATACTTCTATAGGTATTTTAGGGGAGTTTAAGAGCTTAATTAAGAGGGTAGTAGGACCTTAAACTAGTTCTTAGCTTAGGCGAGTGATTCTATAGAGGCTATAAGCTAATTTAATAGTAACTCTAAGGGATATTTTATAGTTTAGCATCTATATCCTACTTTAGTAGGTTAGTTAACTAGGGAGTATAAGCGTCTCTAGTAGCTATATACATTTAAACTTAGGCAGACCCTTTAGATTAATAGAAGGTTATAGGTAATATACCTTAGAAGCTATAAGAAAAACTAGTTAATTAGTCGTTCCTAGCTTTATACCTAAACGCGCTACTTCTATAACCTTTATAAGGGTGTCCTCCTTTAGGAGCTAGTATCTTATATGCTAGAGACTAGAGTATACTATTATAGTACTTTAGAAAGGCACTATTGCTCTACTATCTAGAAGCTAATTATTAGGTCTTATTAACTTAAGTAGCGCTGCTGCTAAGTTAAGGAGGCGTTGTTAAGTTTAAGATAGTATAACATGTTTCATAAGCGAGCGCCGCGTACAAGCGAGCGCCGCACCTTACTAAGTTTGCGCACCTCTCTCATCTCAACGTATAATGGCTCCACACAACGTTACTTAATTATCTTCAAATGAAGCAGATATTCAGCTTGCTATCTCATCTATCAATGCCAATCAAATCTAGAGCAATCGCGCTGCTGCTACAGTCTACAATGTGTCTGACAGAACACTCCGCCGCCGACACGCTGGTATCTCTTTCTGACGCGATTGCCAGCCCAACTCAAAGAAGCTCACACAGCTAGAAGAGGAGGTGATTGTTAGCTATATACTCGACCTAGATAAACGCGGATTTGCGCCTACGTACGCAGCTATACGCGATATGGCTGATAAGCTGCTGGCAGCGCGCGGCAGAGGTCAGGTCAGCGTCCACTAGCCGCGCAACTTTGTCAAGCGTACCAACAGCCTTAAAACACGTTTTAACCAGGCCTATGATAGGTAGAGAGCTCTATGCGAAGATCCTGTATTAATTAGAAGCTAGTTTAAGCTTATAGAGTAGACAAAAGCTAAGTATAGCATTTATGACGAGGACGTCTACAACTTTAACGAGGCTAGCTTTATGATAGGCAAGATCATGACTTAGCTCGTCATAACAGGGTTAGAGAGGAGAGGCTGGCCAAAGGCTATCTAGCCAGGTAATCACGAGTGGGTGATAGTTATCTAAGGAATCAATGCTGCTAGCTAGGCTATCCTGCTATTCATTATCTTTGCTAGTAAGCACCACCTATCTGCCTAGTACGAGGAGGATATTCCGCGCGACTAGGCTATTGCTGTTAGCAACAACGGCTAGACGAATAACGAGCTAGGACTTAAATAGCTAAAGCACTTTAACGCTTATACAAAGGCTTAAGTAATAGGTGCCCGTTACCTACTTATCCTTAACGGCCATGAGAGCCACCACTCTCTTGAGTTTTAAGAGCTCTATAAGGAGAATAATATCTATACGCTCTATATGCCGCTTTACTTGTCGCACCTACTCTAGCCTTTTAACGTTAGTTACTTCTCGCTATTAAAGCGCGCGTACAGCCGTGAGATTAAAGATCTAATCTGCTACTATATTAACTACATTACTAAGCTTAAGTTTCTGCTAGCCTTTAAGGCAGCCTTTACGCGATTGTTTACGGCAGCTAATATCTGCTTAGCCTTTTAAGGCGTAGGCCTTATACCTCTCTAGCTAGTTATAGTTCTATTAAAGCTAGATATGTAGCTTTGTACGCCTATACTACTAGCCTCTCTACTAGACGCCCTCTAGGAAGCTCGTACACCAAGCAACGTACGTAAGCTTAAGGCTTAATCAACGTTGATACGTGATCGCGTACGGTGGCATAAGAGCTTATTACTAGCCTCAATTATTAAGGCAATTAGCTAGCTTAAGAAAGAGGCAGAGGTTATGATGCTCTTAGCTAAGCTAATGCGCGATCAGATTACTAGCCTTAAGAAAGCTAACGAGGCAGCAACAAAGCGTAGGCAGCGCAAAAAGAAGCATATACAGAGGCAAGGGACCTTAACAAAAGGAGAAAGAAAGGATATACTTGCTTAAAAGGAGGCTAATTAGCAGATAGAGCGTAAACAGCGTTAAGGTAGAAAGTAATTAGGCCTTAGCTGCTAGGCTCTAGCGCGCTGCATAAGGTGTAGGGAGCCTAGGCATAATTCATGTATATGCTAAAAAGATTCTTTAGATGCTGTTTAATATGCTATTTCAAAATCTATATAGTAGCTTATAAATTGGTTGAGTTATATGCTTATAAAGGTGTAAAAAGTTAGTAGAGTGCAGCGCTCACTTATATGCAGCACTTACTTATAAAACATGTTACTAGTAATAAACAAGTAGTTATAGTAGGTAGCGCTTAAGTTATTATAGTAGGATACTCTTAAGTAGTATATAGTAGTAGTATACTCTAAAGCTACTATAGTAGGATGCTCTAAAGCTACTATAGTAGGATGCTCTAAAGCTACTATAGTAGAATACTCTAAAGCTATTACAGTAAGATACTTAAATATCCTATAGTAGGATGCTTTAAAGCTATTATATATTAGCTCTATATATATCTAAAGATAGCCTTATAAGGATCTACTTCTACTATTAGACTATTATTTAGAAATAGGAGGTTTTAGTAAAAGGTTCTTATTTTAAAGACATTTATAACTACTTAGTATGCTTACGTTCTTAGGCGGTTATTATTCTTAAGGATTAGTATATTAGGTAAGTAATAGATTTACAAAGATATACTAGGACTTTAGCTAATCTACTAAATAGTTGCTAGACTACTAACATCTAGTTCTAGGTTACTTAAGTAAGGGTTATAGTAGCTAGTAAATAATAGACTCTAGTACTTAGTAGTATATAGCTATCTTTCTCTAAAGGCGCGTTTACGTAAGGTTATAGTTAAGAGCAACTAGAGTTATAGTTGCTCTTAACTATAATAAGTACTATAAAGGAGAAGAGAGAGCGTAGTAAAGAGATATATATACACCTAGTACCTTATAGTAAGGGATAGCAAGCTTAGCGCAAATTTAGCTTATATAAGTTAGGCTAGTAACTTCGCCCTTTATTAACGCCTAGCAGGCGATTAAGCTAGCTAAGGGTTATAGTAGCTAGTGAATAATAGAATCTATTATATAGTAACGCATAGCTATACGCTAGAAGGTAAAGGGAAAGAAGAAGAAGAAAAAGAATGAGAAAGGGAGGATACATATACTACGTAATAGCCTAGAGCTAGATAAAAACGCGAACAGGCTTAGTACTTATATAAGAAGTATTAATTACCTTTACCTTTACTTTTTAATACTAGAAAACTATTATAATATTACTTCTTACTATATAATTACAGCCTTAAAAATGCGTCTAGGTAATAGTTCTATACTAAACTATTAGTAGTAGCTAAGCAATAGTACTAAACTATTAGTAGTAGCTAAGCAATAGTATTAAACTATTAGTAGTAGCTAAGCAATAGTACTAAACTATTAGTTAAGACGTAATATAGGTAAGATTATAGATAGACTATATATACTAGACGCTATTATAAGTTAACTACGTAATATTAAGGTTATAGACAATAATAATAACGACCTCTAAGATAATAAGCAATAATAGGGTAACTCTAGTTATAAGTTAAGCCTTAATAAGAAGGCTATACTATATACTCTACTCTAGTAGCCTTAACTTGTATAGATCTATAATAAAGTCTTATTAACTAATACAAATTTCTTAGTAATAGTTAAGTAATAGTACTAAACTATTAGTAATAACTAAGTAATTATTAACTACTAACTTTTACTACTAAAAATCTATTATAATAATACTTTTAGGTAAGCTAATCTATTATCTTTGCTTAATTATACTCCTCCTACAACCCCTCTACTAAGATAGACTATAAGAAAGAAGAGAAGAGAAAGAAAGTAGTAGGAGAGGTATATATATACTATATAATAACCTAGAGCATAATAAAAACCCTAGCTATATTAGTACTTATATATAGAGCGTTAATTACGTTTCCTTTAAATACTAGAAAACTATTATAATATTGCCCCTTGCCGTATAACTACTAGCTTACAAACGCATCCTTAGTAATTGTTACAAATAGAAAGGATATAGGGTATCCGGAGCTAGATAGTGCAGCGCAGAAGGTGTTAAGCCTAAGAAGTGGTGATACGATGATGCGCAGGGAAGGTTTACGTTAGCAGGTTATGTAATGTGCTTAGTGTGCTACGGGCTAAGAGAACGTAGTAGACGTAACACCCATTGCTTAGTCTAATACGTGTGCTATGGACGTAGTAGATGTAGCAGACGTAGCAGGATAGTATGAAGAGATAAGGCAAGCGGTATAAAGATAGGATGAGTTTCCTTTGTCTTCTTAGTTTTAGTTCTTCGTAGTTAACTCTTAATAATTCATCTCTTACCTAGATTAATACTTAGTTATTCTATAGTTAGTTATAGAATTAGTTGCTTTCACACATTTGCTTCTTAAATTACTAAAGCATACTACTTAACGTATACACCTTATACTAACTAACCTACCCTAACACGGATTAGGACTAGCAAGTATACCCCTTAGTAACACTTTAACTACCTACAGGTTTAAGAACCTAAACGTACGTAATAGCAGCTTCCGCTACCTTACGTGCTACTAGTAGTAGTGTTAGCACACCTGCTTTAAGTCTAGCATTAGTAATAGCTAGCTAGGCTAACTAGTTATAGCAATAGGCTGAGCAGATTAACGGATTAATGCAAGCAATTACTTAACTCTAAGCTAAGGACACTATACCCTATGGAAAGATTACGGCGCTAGAGAAGTATGATAAAGAATAAGATAGCTTAAAGCTATTCCTTACTAACATAGATTTGTACCGTCGATTTAATGCCCTAACAGAGGATTTGGATAAAATCCTCGTGGCTGGCATGCATCTAAAGGATAAGGCAGCCACGTAGATACAACCTTTTATAGATAATTATCTTATGAACGAGATAAGGCATTATAAGGACGACACGAAGACTATCTTCAAGAGCTAGACAGCATTCAAGGATAAGATTTAGAAGGTATTTAAAGAACTCGACGAAGAGACTTAGGCAGAGCAAAAGATATCTTAGATCCGGCAGGATACGTTAGTCGCAAGATATGTAACGAAGTTTAAACAACTATAGTTAAAGATTAATTAAGATAATACGCTGTTACGCACAGCCTTCTATAATAGGTTAAAGGAAACTATTAAGGATAGTATAATCTATTACGATAAGCTAGAAGACTTACAAGACATAATTAACCTAGCCACCTAAATTAATAATAGGCTCTATGAATAAGCAATGTAAAAGAAGTAAAAAGACATGATAGTTATTCTTAACTCTAGAAGATATAGGAAGCTAAAGACACCATAATATAACTAAGATAGTGATGTAGTAATGATAGACAAAGTCTAATAAAGAAAGCAGTTTAATAAAGGTAAGAGAAAATAGCTAGACAGCCTAACCCACGAACAACGCTAGGAATGCTTTAAAAAGAAGGCATGTCTCTAATGCGGCGAAGTAGAACACTTCTGTAGAGATTACCTAAAGAACCAAGGCCAAGCAAGCAAGCTTAAAGCAGTTAAAATTAGAATAATCAAGTTTAAGGTAACGGAACTCAAGGAGGGTAAACTAGAGGTGCTACATTAGCAGCCTACTTTTTACCTACCTTTAGAACTAGATTAGGCGACGGAACCCTCTAACAATAATATTAGCAATATAGAATCTATTTTAGCTTAAATAACTTAACCTTTAAACTAGATAAATGACTATAAGGTCCTTTAACGGCTTAAAGATAATCTATGCTAGATGTATAGGAACAACACATATAAAAGTGTAACGTGTACTTAAGATATACTAGTACGCAGTACTTACGCCTACGAAGTAGTAGTAGCAGTAATAAAAGAATAAGGTCTATAGATGAAAGTATAATAGATTAAGATTAATGACGAACATAATAAAGTCAATTAGTATAACTACATAAAAAAGCATTGCATAGCTTACTTGCAAGAAAGAAGAAGCGTGCAACACATGCCTAGACGAGCCTCTTACGCCCTTCTCCTAAAGAAGGACTGCATAGAAGACAACTACCACGTACATTACTTTAAATACTAGCAAAAATAGTATAAACGCCTAGGCTAGAGCAGGTGCTATAATACGCACTACTAACTTTACTAGCTAAGCAAGCACATTGCAGGATACTAGCTAGCTAGACGAATAGATGAGGAAGAACTAATATATAAAGATAGCATATATCTTTACCATTACCCTATAGGGCACCTTTTAAATAAAGGATACAAGAAGCTTAATTAGAACTAGTATGTATTACTACTAGGATGCATGTTCTACCTCTTTTTAAAAGAAGAAGTAGCATAGACTAGGCATAGAGCTAACTATAAACTACTATCTCCTTCTAAGTGTCTAGCGGACGTATGCAAATGCTACAAATTCCTAACGCTTCTTGACGAGACTAAGGAAGACGCTTTTAGATGAAAGATAATACTCACACGATAGATATAGCGAACGTTACTAGAGACGCAATACTAGCTACAAGGCCATCTAGAAGACAAGGCCGCTAGAAACAATATCTCGCATACTTAGACTATAAGACGCCTACCTAGAGCTATTATAAGGGAAAGTTACGACGACCTACCCTACGAACAGTGCTTCGATGACATGTGCCAGGCACATCTCTTAGAGAAGCTTTGAAAAGGCTTCCTAAGAAAGGAAGAAGCAGAGATAAAGCATAGATGCCTATCTTAGATAGCATGTTACGATGACGGCTATCTAATACACCTATCTGACAAACAAGGATTAGAATAGTTTTTAACAAAACTAAGAAGGTTAAAAAACTAGGATACTACTAAAGATAGGGTCACGCTAGTAAGAGCATTCTTACAATAACCTTATATAACGTACGACACCTAGACCTACTAGTTTATTAATTAAAGGTAAAAGTACGCGTATATAGACGCAGGCTTACAGCACTAGTAGATAGTAGGGCTGCATAGATAATTATCTCTTTATAAGTAATTAAGAAATATAATATACTCTATTAAGACAAGGAACGTCTAATACGAGTAGTATTAGCTAATGATAGACTAATGTCCTACGGCAACAGATTCTTAAGGTTAGAAACCTAAGAAGTGTTATTCTACGTACTTAAAATTAAGGATACAACATCCTTTAACATTATAGATCTTAGAGAAGAAGACATGTTAATTAGTTATAATTAGCTTAGGAAGCATAATCCTGCTATTAATTAGTAGAAAGGTACGATGTTTAGCTAAAAACTAGCGCGCAAGGTTGCTAGAACACGCTACGGAAGATTGAGCCTAGCAATCTAATGCTTACCTAGTTAGACTAGACAGATTAGCAAGATATTACCTTATAAGGTTAAAAAGATCTATAAGAAAGACCCTTCATAAATAAAAGTTATATAGATACGGAGAGTTACGCCTATAAAGAACGAATCCTAACTAATAATACTACTAGAATATAAGGAGTTTTAAGACTTATTTAAGGAAATAGAAGAAACCGTATTATTAGATTACTAAGATTAGGATCACGAGATTTACCTAGAAGAAGGCGTAAAGCTATACCTAAGATTAATATATCTACTTACTCTAGACTAGCACTTAGAACTACGAGAGTATATTAAGAAGAACTTAAAACGAGGATATATATAAGAGAGTGTAAGCCTGATGGCTTCACTAATTCTCTTCATCCTAAAGAAGAATAGAAAGCTACGACTCTGTGTAGATTATAGACAGCTAAACTACGTAATAAAAAAGAACTATTACCCTTTTCTATTAATCTAAGAACTTATAGACTAACTCTAAGAAGTTAAGTAAATTACAAAATTTAATGTACGAGACGGATTCTATTAAATATGGATAGCCAAAGGCTTTAAATGGCTGACTACCTTTAAAACTCGTTATAGATTATACAAGTACATGGTTATGCCCTTTAGACTAACGAACGCGCCTGCAACGTTTTAGGCGCTTATTAATAGAGTACTTTATAAATACTTAGACGTTTTTATAACTACATACCTAGACGATATACTAGTGTATACCTTAAAAATGCTTAAAAATTATATTAAACACATTAAGAAGGTGCTTAGAAAGCTTAGGGAGTATTAATTACCTCTATAGCTAGAAAAATGTAAATTTTACGTTATGGAAATAGATTACTTAGGATTTATTGTCTTATGAGATGGCATCGCCATAGATCTAAAGAAAGTTAAGGCTGTATAGGATATAAAAACGCCTAAAATAGTTAAGGACCTGTAATCCTTTCTAGGATTCACGAACTTCTATTAAAAGTTTATATAGGGATACTTAAAGACTACGGCGCCTCTTATAGAGATTACTAAGAAGGAAAAAGGATTCTATTAAGGATAGGAACAGTAGAAGGATGTTAAAAAGCTTAAAGAATTATTCTTGTTAGCCCCTATACTATAGATGCACGATCTAGAACGGCTACTACAAGTAAAGATGGATGCATTAGATTTCGCCTTAGGAGTAATTCTCTTATAATAAGGCGATAATAAGAAGTAAAGACTAGTGTTCTACTACTTACAAAAGTTTATAAGCGTAAAGTTTAACTACAACATTTACGATAAAGAACTACTAGCGATAGTAGACACTTTTAAATAATAGCAAGCCTAATTAGTTAGCGCTAAATACTAGGTAGAGGTGTACTTAGATTACTAGAACTTGACGAGTTTTATAACGACTAAGAAACTTAACTAACGATAGGTTAGATAGGCTAAAATAATAGCAGATTATGACTTTAAGGTATACTATCGCCTAGGATCGCTAAACAGAGCGGTAGACGCCCTTAGCTAAAGATTAGACTTACGGGAAACAAACAGACCTATTACGTATAACGCGGTCCTACGGAAGGACTATAATAGAAGTATAAGCTATAATCAACCCTAATTAACTAAGGTAGCTAAGATTGATTATTAGGGACTAGAAGTACACGACTTTGCAGATTACAATTATTTAACCTTAGAGCAAAGGGTTGAATACGATTTAGTAAACTATTTAAGGGCAGAACCGCCTTAAGATAAGAAACAATAGATTATACCATAGGAAGCTTACGTACTAACTCTAATACGAAAGCTACATAAGTCTAAAGAATACGGACACCCTAGGATTAATGAAATAGTTTAATAGATTTTAAATAAGTACTTAATCTCTAACGTATAAAAAGCAGTTTAGAACGCGATAGGCAACTATTTAGCCTATTCTAAGAATAAGCTTAAGAGATATAAGCCCTATGGATTACTCTAATTGCTAGAACCACCCGCACGCCTATAGATTAGCGTTATGATGGACTTTATAGTAAAGCTCCTAAAATTGTTAAAACCTAGATTAGCACGGCTATGCGACTTAATATTAGTAATTATTAACTAATTAACTATAGCATTAATATTCATACTAATAAAAGAAATGGTTATAGCTAAAGAAATAGCTTACGAAGTAACTAAGGCACTTGTTAGTTAACATGGTGTATTAGAATAGTTTATTACTAATTATAGGATACTATTTACCTCTAAGTATTAGAGCACGTTCCTTGCAAGGCTAGGAGTTAACAAGAAGCTTTCGACTAGCTTCTACCTATAAACGAATAGTTAGACGGAACGAACGAACTAGACACTAGAATAGTATCTAAGAATGTACGCTAATAAGCTATAGGATAACTAGGTTAAACTCTTACTAACAGCGTAATTAGCCTACAACAGCATGAGATTTTTAACGATAGAATACTCGCTGCACTACGCGAATTATGGATATAAGCTAATTGCTTATTAAAATCTTAAAAACGTTAAGAGTCTTTTAGCTAGAGCTAATGATAAGATACGACTACTTCGCGAATTACACGATAAATTAAGCTAGCAAATCGCTTAAAGGAACCTTACAACAGCTAAATTAGTAAACAAGAAAAGGCTTAAGGAACTAACCCTTAAAGAGGGGGATAAAGTTTTCTTATTATGAAAAAATTTAAAAACTAAATGACTATGCGATAAATTAGACAACCTCTAAATAGGACTATTCTAGATCCTAGAGGTTAAAGGACTAGTAACGTTCAAACTAGAACTTCTTAAAGGCATGCGTATACACCTTATTTTTTATAAATTACTCTTTGAACTAGCACCACCAGACGCCGAAGTTGAGACACGGATTGAGCTTGAGGATGAAGATTATAAGGTCAAAGGAATTAAGGACCTACAAAAATTCAAGCGTTAGTAGAAGTACTTAGTTAAGTAAAAAGACTAGCTAAATAGCTAGAATACCTAGGAACTAATACGGAATCTTACGGGCTGCAAAGATTTAGTGAAGGAATACTACTAACACCATCTAAAGGTAGGGGTTCTAAATTAGCTAGGAAAGTAGAAAAGTTAAAAAGATTAAAGAAAGAATTAGAGAAGGAAGGAAGATTAGCCTATACCTAGCCTAGGTTAGTTAGTGGTTTAGATTACGGCGGTAAAGGAACTTTAGTAGCACCTATATAAGATTCCTTAGTAAAGCCCTTTTAAATACCTATCTTTTTCTTAAGAGCCTCTAGCTTAGCGATAGATACCTTCTTATTTGCGAACAACTTCTACTTCTTATTAGTGGTTAAGTCTAACTAATCTTCTAGATCTAACTTTTAATGATTGAGCTTAACCTTGCGTCGCTTAACTTCTTAAAGCTCACGACGAAGCTGTTAACGCTTCTAAGCTAAGGCAGCAAATTCTTCCTTAGAAGGAAAGAGAGAACACTTCGCCCTAGCTAAAACGCACTTAGCATAATTGCCCTCTAACGATAAAAGACAACGAAGGCTCTTCTTGCGACAACGACGACACGGTTTCGCTACGACGTAGTCTATGGCTCAGATCTAGGTAAGACGAGATTGCTTATAATTAGACGACGAGACCTTAGGCATGATTAAGGGTAAGATTATAGAATATCTAGAGAGGATATAATCTTACGGTTAAAAGGAAAGACGGGCGCTTTATATATTAGCTATAATTAGATACGGCGCAGCTGCTAGACCTCTTAGGTTATCGAAACGATAATCCTAAAGAGGGGGATGATGTTACAAACAGAAAGGATACAAGGTATCTAAAGCTAGACAGTGCAGCGTAGAAAGTATTAAGCCTAAGAAGTAGTAACACAATAATGCGCAGGGAAGGTTTACGTTAGTAGGTTATATAACGTGCTTAGTATGCTATGGGCTAAGAGGACGTAGTAGACGTAGCACCCATTGCTTAGTCTAATACGTGTGCTACGGACGTAGTAGACGTAGCAGACGTAGCAGGATAGTACAAAGAGATAAGGTAAGTAGTATAAAGATAGGATAGGTTTCCTTTATCTTCTTAGTTTTAGTTCTTTGTAGTTAACTCTTAATAGTTTATCTCTTACCTAGATTGATACTTAGTTATTCTATAGTTAGTTATAGAATTAGTTGCTTTCGCATATTTGCTTCTTAAATTACTAAAGCATACTACCTAACGTATATACCTTACACTAACCGACCTACCCTAACATGGATTAGGACTAGCAAGTATACCCCTTGGTAATAGTAATAGTTAAGTAATAGTTCTTAACTACTAGTAATAACTATGTAATTATTAGCTATTAATATAAAGCGCCTTTGCAAGATACCTGCTTTATACCTGTAATCCTTAGCTCTCTCTTCTTTAGCTAGCAATATAACATTATACGCCTAACTCCTCGCTAACTATAAGGTCTATCTTAATTGCGTAGCTTAGAGTAAGCTATCTACTTTACTAACGTAAAGCACCATCGAACCGCGCAGAATTGCTTGGCAAGGAAAACCAAAGAGTATTATCTTAATAATAAAGCTAAACCTTAATATTTTCTTTTAAAATTTTAAACCTATATAGATATATATATTGTCTAATAGCTATTAAACTTTTATAGCCTTAGCTTACGTAATAAAATAGTTATTAACCTATAAAGTATTAGTAACTAAAACCTACCTTATACTATAGATTAATAGCTAAACATTAGTAATATACTATATAACTTTAAGGACTTACTTATTAGTATATTAGTTAGTAGCTATTAGGTTATTATAGCGTGCAGCCTAGATTTAACACTATAATAGTAGGTATAAGGTAGAGGATAAGAAAAATTAGAAAACCTTCTAAATAAAGTTATATATATTAAAAACCTATACTTCCTTCTTAAGAGGAGGATAATGTATACTAAATAAAGCTATATATAAGTTTAAAGTAAGTAAATACCTTTAAAACTAAAAGATCTAGCTTAGGAAGTATAGGTTTTTAGAATAATACTAACACTGCCTTGTAATATAGCTTATATAAGCTATTTTCTAGTAGCTAACTATTTATATTACTATTATATATATATATAAAGTTTATTAAAAGAAAGAAAGTAAGAATATCTAGCTAGATAAAATATTTAATTATATTTTTCTATTTTTAGGAATCTCTACCCTCCCTACGCTAATTCTCTAATAGGTCTAGGCTGCACGCTATAATTTTAGTGCTAATAGGTGTATTATATATATATAAACTAGCTCTAAAGTTATTATAATTTCTTAGGGCTATTTAATAGGTGTTGTAGGGTATAAAGCTTAGGCGAGTAACTTTATTCTATACTAATATAGCTTACTAAGATATTATAAATCTTAGAATTTTTTTATAACCTTCTAAATCTATATTATATATATCTATATTTAAAATTTCAGCTTAATAGCTCAAGTATTTAAATAGTTATTAAAGGTTGAATAATTGATTTTCCGCCAAGCAATTCTGCGCGGTTCGATGGTGCTTTACGTTACTATTTATTTCTTAATTATAGATATAATTTACTATATAACGTAAAGCACTACTAAATAGCCTAAACTACTAAATAGCCTAAAATTCCTTAGTAATACTAACTTACTTAACTTTATACTTATTATTGTCTATATTACTATCTAAAAATATATACTAAGTACTAGCCTCTAACTTAGAAGAATCCTCTTTATCTACTTAATATATTCTTATATTATACCTAGCCTTACTATAGTTGTCGTACTTTGCGTTTACTCTCTACCCTTGCCTTCTTATAGTTCTAAACTATTCTTAATAGTTTAGAACTAACCTAGTCTACTATAGGACTAAACTCTATAGTGCTACCCTTTTAAAGATACTTATGCTTGCGTATTTTTCGCTTAGTTACTACTATAAGTTGCTATTTAAGCTCTTTAATACGCGCCTTCATTAACGCGCTACTATGTAGCATTAACTTAGCGCCTTTAATAAGCTATAAAAGCCTACCCTAAGCCGTCTATAGTAACTAAGTAATAGAATTACGTACTAGCTTTAACTATAAGCTAAATTCGCGTGTATTACTTAGTGTTCTTAATAGCTATAGCGTCTCTAGTAGTAAGGATCTTAGTAAGGTACGTATACGTATATTAAGGCAATTAAGCCCTAAAGCCTTAAAGGCCTTTCAATAGTTCTAAACTATAAACACGCTTAAAAACGCGTCTTTAAAGGCTAGTAGGAACGCTTCCTTATTAATATAAAAAACATATTAGCGTGCTAAGTCCTAAATAATCTTAGAGTACTTACGCTTAAGCGGCGAGAACAATACTATATTAAGTAGCTAGAGTATGTATAACAAGTGCGCTAGTATATAGAGCGTAAGGATCTTATTATTAATATAATAATCCTTAAAGTCTTAATTTAGATAGCTTTTATAGCTGTCTAAAATTAGTAACTAATAGACACTAACAGTTCTTACCTTTATATGCGCGTTAAAGTGCTTTAACTACGCGAGACTAAGCTTATTATTCGTCTATCTATTCTCTAAGACTAAGAGCTTCTAATTACGCAGTATATTAGCTTCCTAGTCCTATAAAGAGATATAGACGCATCCTTTATATATAAGGAATAGTAGGGTAAATATACTATTTGAATATATACTCTAGATCTCTATTACCTACTCGCGGTTACCTAGCTAAACTATATCTAAAAGCTAGTCTTATTAAAGTTATATATATTGTTATTGTATATACTATACTTAGCTTTAGTATCCTTTATAAGCTTAAACTACCTAGTAATTACCTTTAGATCTTTCTATAGTACCCTCTAATAGTCCTTTACATAGTACTAGGCTATTTATAATAGTTCTAAACTATTTATAAACTATTTAGCTAAGTTAAGGCCTACTAGCTTACTACCTTACTCGCGTAGTAGTTTATCTGCTATATCTAATACTTTGCATAGCCTAGGCGCAAATCCTCGCGAATTAAGGTTAAGAATATATATGATGAGCGTTTTCTCTTTAGTTAAGGACAGTTTTGAATAGTTTAGAACTATATTTAGTTAAAAGGCGATTTGTTTAAGGTAGTTAAAGAGGCTCTAATAATAAACGTTAAAAGCTGTAGTAGCACTTTAAAGGCTTTTAAATTAGCCTAAATAGTAAGCTTAAAGGGCAAGCTTAATTCTACCTTCTTATTAAACAAGTAACGTGTTTTTTAGTTAAGGTATTTTGCGATAAGTATAGAGTTAGTATTGCTAAGAAAAAGTAGCTATTTTAATAGTATAGCTGTCTTAATAGTGCTTTATATTACTACACTTTACTTTAGTATTCTATATAAGCTTAAACTATATAGTAATTACCTTAGGATCTTCCTATAGTACCCTTTAATAGTCCTTTAAATAGTTCTAGACTATTTTTTATAGATCTAAATAGTTTATAAACTACTTTACCTAGTTAAGGTATACTAGCTTACTACCCTACTTACGTAGTAGTTTATTAGCTATATCTACTATCTTATATAACTTAGGCGCAAATCCTTGCAAATCAAGGTTAAGGATATATTTAATAAGCATGTCCTCTTTAGTTAAGGATAGTTTTAAACGGTTTAGTACTATTTCTAGTTTAAAGGTAATTCTACGCGCGCATTAAGAGACTATAAGGGTCTAATAGCGAGCGTTATAAGCCTTAGCAGTGCGTAGGAGGCTGCTAAATTTAGCTAAATAGTAAGCTTAAAGAGTAAGCTTAGTTCTACCTTCTTATGTTGGACAGTAGAGACCCGAGAGCATGCGATGAGAACGTGATGAATTGTGTGTGGAGCAGTGTAGCTCAGGAGAGGCGACTATATAGGCAGG
>ML977081.1:0-10687 GCA_010015675.1 Byssothecium circinans | reverse complement strand
AGCGGTTCGGTGGTGTGGGCGGTTCGGTGGTGCTTTACGTTAGTGATAATATCATTAACGTAGAAGAAGATAATAACCTTATCATTAGTCTAAAGGCAGCTAGCGTTAAGGATTAGATAGAAACTAAGAGCTTAAAGGGTTACCGTGAAGTTATTATACTAGAGAAGTAGTGATATTTTAAGGCTATAGAGGGCGCGTTAAAGTTCCTATATTTAATTAGGATTAGAGAAGCCTTTAGGTTGCCATGTGTATATAGGCTTTAGAAGTAATGCGTTAGTAAAAGCGTTGATAACGTCATATTATTAGATTTTAAGGTTAAAATAAGTAGTAATAGCTATAAGTGCTTAGAAGATCTAGATAGCAAGAGTTATAGCTTAGGTGTCTTTAGCTGTTATCTAGAGATTACCTCTAATATAGATGCGTACTTTAAACTTAATTAACTAGTTACTATTAAACTTATATATAAACACCCACATAAGTGGAAGGATCTAGGTCTAAGTAGAGTTGATATCACTAAAGGAGATCTCTTAGAAGGTTTCTTTACGTGCAATAGTATTAAGTTTAGCTTGATAGGCTACTATAAAACTAGAGCGGAGATAGATTAGTAGTTTAGTAACCTTAGACTAAAAGCGTAGTAGAGGTAGAAGTTAGGATTTGTATATTCTCTCTTTCTAGGTAAGAGAAGTGGAAATAAGTGTAGTCTAGTAAGCTATAAGTGCGTCTAGTACATAAGTGTAAGTTTAGTAATTAAGTACATTCTCTACTTATAGGTGCTTATTAGTAGTATACTTGCGCTTCCGTTGGTTTAGGAGCTAGATTGCGTTTAAAGATATAGCTAGAGTATCACGTAATAGTAGAGAACTATTCCATGATAGAGTAGAACTATTAAGTCTAGATAGGGGGCCCATAGACTCTAGAGTTAGATAAGGATTAGGATTAGGTTGATTAAAAGTGCGGGATACAGCTAAAGCTAGGATTGCTTTAGTTGATGGAATAGTGATAGACTAGGTATTAGTTGCAGTACTATTAAATTTAGGTTCACTTTCTTCTTTAGGGACTAAAGATGCGTCACTGTTTAGAGGATTAATTAGGTTATTAAGTTTAATCATCTATACTACGTCTTTTAATGCTATTCCCCTTAGCATCTCACCATCATGTGTTAGACTAAACAGTACTTGACTGTTCTAGACAGTTCAGTACTGTTCTGGCTTAGCGTCAGCTCCTGCCTATATAGTCGCCTCTCCTGAGCTACACTACTCCACACACAATTCATCACTTTCTCATCGCATGCTCTCGGGTCTCTACTGTCTAACATCGTGAGAGCCGTAGAAGAATGATTCATTAAATGTAACGTCACGCATACAAATAACCTTACCTTAATAGCTAAATAAGTTTGCTTTAGGTAACTATACTTGATAGATGTTTCTAGAGTTAACACTAATGAGGTAGCTAATAAGTGCTTAAGGGGAGAGCTTGTCTTTACGCTTAATGTGCTTGCGGAGAGCGTACACATGACAACCATACATATAGAGATAGGAGAGAGAAGGGAGCCGTTAATATGTAACTATAAAAGGAGTTTTCTAATCAAGAGCTTTAACTAGTGTCTAATTAAGTACATACCTAGCGTATAAGTACATCTCTCTAATAAGGTAAAGAGGAAGACCTAAAGTAGTTCTAAGTAAATAGGTACGTTTGATAAGAGACTTACCTAAGCATTTAGCATAGCCTAACTAAGCTAGAGTATTAGGTGACTAAAGCTACAGTTATATTCCCTCTAATGCTGCGTAGGATACTAAGGAGTCATCTAAAGCTTAAAAGCCATATCCCTATTTACTATTAAGATAGAGACATTGCGGTGCCGTATTAAACTAGCGCTTAATGAGGGCATCAAGATCTTAAAAGGCTTTTAGAAGGTAATCTTGCCGCCGTTTCTTAATAATGAAAACAAAGTTGAACTTAGAGAAGAGATCGTATGCATGAAACACATAGCGTTCCCCTATAAAGGTGTTAATGTCTAGCTTGATAATATCAATAGCAATAGAGTTAAAAGGCTTAAGTGGAGGTTGCTTACGTTCACTTCTCTAGGATACTTGCTCTATTACTTTGTTAGCACTGCATTAGGGACAGTCCTTTATAGCTAGGGGAGGAGAAGTAATCTAAATACTAGTAGAAGCTATAGTAAGGTATTCTAGTAGTTCCGGACCTAGATGCCTAAGAAGGATATAAGCTTTAAGGCTAGTGAGAAATTAGGGTTTACGCGGAGCTACAGACTTACGTAGGCGCTAATAGGTAGTCATGGCGTAGTACTAAGCCACTAGCAGAGTTTAAGATAAAAGTGTTAGGATGGAATAGTTCTAATCTATTAAGAATAGTTCTTAACTATGCTAAACTATTCCTAAGGAATTAGTAACTAGAGATTTCTAAGCAACTAAGAGATAATAGCCTCTATTCTAGATTACTTTACACTACACTAGATTAGACTTTTAGTCTAACCTGTATAGTACTAAGTGTCTAGAGTTAAAGTAAATACTACCACCTCTAAGCTAGAAAAGGGAAACTAGTAACGTAATAAAGTTTAGGATAAACACAACGTTTAGTAGGATAAAGGGCTAAAGGCTAGATAGGGTTAATAGGATGACTTTACACTTTCCCTAAGTAACTATAGGTAATGTGCTATCTCTACTACTAATGAACTCATTATAGGTAGAACGTTCCTATGTGAATTTAAGCGGGTTATTGCAGACGTGTATATTAGAGCTACAATTAAGAGTCTAGGAGTAAGCTAGTAGGAAGGAAGGATGCTTCTAGGTAATTCTAAGAGTAGTATAGCTAGTAGTAACTAGCCCTATTAGGCGCCCTTTAGTGTCTAAAGCTTAGTCTCTAGTATTAAGATAGGATTGATCTGATTAGCTTTAGGATGCCTAGGCTTGGAAAGCAAAGTTTTCATAGGCTTTTCTCTAGATATTATTAAGGATGTCCTTCTATTTATTCTATTAGTTAGTTTTTCCTTCCTATAGCTATAGGTGGAGATTAGATTAACACACTTTATTAACTTTAAAGCCCTTAGGGCAGTTAGTTAGAATGATATAAGGATAGTTTCTCTAGTAGCTACTATAAGACTTACCATTACTATAGGGACAGGGCTTGCCTTAGTGCGGTCTCTTAGTTTAGCTGGAAATATCTTTATCCTTATCTACTTTTAAGTTAGTTCTTTTATGGGATTTAGACCGCGCATAAGGATTAGGGGGAACTAAACTATTTCTATTATATAGGGATCCTTTACTATTAAAGGTTGTTAGAAAGGCAGTGTGCTAGGTGCGTCCTAAGGTACGTATAGACACTACAGCTACTAAATTAATGAATTCAGAAACTAGGTAACGTAAAGCACCACCGAACCGCCCACACCACCGAACCGCTCAAAAGCTTGGCATTAGAAAATCAAAACAGGATATCTTAATAACAAAGCTAAACCTTAATATTTTCTTTTGAAATTTGAAACCTAGATAGATATATATATAATCTAATAGCTATTAAAATTTTATAGCTATAGCTTACGTAATAAAATAGTTATTAGTAAAAGAAGAAATCTTAGGTAAAACCTACCTTTACCTATAGATTAATAGCTAAACGTTACTAATAGGCTATATAACTTTTAGGACATACTTATTAGTATATTAGTTAGTAGCTATTAAATTATTATAGCGTGCAGCCTAGACCTATTAGAGAACTAGCGTAGAGAGGATAGAGATACCTAAAATTAGAAATATATAATAAAACTTTTTATTTAACTAGATATTATTACTTCTAGCCTATAGATATCTTTTATATATATATATAGAAGTAATATAAATAGTTAGCTACTAGAAATTAGCTTATATAAGCTTTATAATAAGGTAGTGTCTAAATTTTCTAAAAACCTACACTTCCTAAGCTAGATCCTTTAGTTTTAGAGGTAATTACTTACTTTAAGCTTATATAGCTTTATTTAGTATATACTATATCCCTCTTATAGAAGGAACTATAGGTTTCTAATATATAGTACTTTATTTAGAAGGTTTTTTATTTTTTCTTACCCTCTACCTTACACCTACTACAATAGCGTTAAATCTAGGCTGCACGCTATAATAACTTAATAGCTACTAACTAATATACTAATAACTATGTCCTAAAAGTTATATAGCCTATTGGTAACGTTTAGCTATTAATCTATAGGTAAAGGTAGGTTTTACCTAAGATTTCTTCTTTTACTAATAACTATTTTATTACGTAAGCTATAGCTATAAAATTTTAATAGCTATTAGATTATATATATATCTATCTAGGTTTCAAATTTCAAAAGAAAATATTAAGGTTTAGCTTTGTTATTAAGATATCCTATTTTGATTTTCCAATGCTAAGCTTTTGAGCGGTTCGGTGGTGTGGGCGGTTCGGTGGTGCTTTACGTTACTTAAGTATACAGCTATCTAGAATTAGAAGCTAATTAGGTAGTATAGTTACCTCACGTTATAGAGTAATCTCTTTACTAGCCACGTTAACAGTAGTAGGAACTGTAATAGTTATGGATATAAGAGCTTCCTATCTTTCCTTATATTTGCGTTCTTGCTTTTAAAGGTTAAGGACGAGGGAAGTAGTAAGGTTATTATAGATTATAGCGTAAACGTTTAAGAGGTCATACTAGGGATTAAAGGCTTTAACTTCTAGGAGATTAAGTTCCTTCGCCTTACTAATAATAAGTTAAAACTCATGCGCCTAGTCTTTAAAGCCTTCTTTCCCTAGTGTCTTCTTCTTAATTGCCTAATACTTAGCGCGTGTATCTTATTCGTGGAGTGCCATTTCACGGTTATATTTAGCGTGGAGGATAGAGAGCTTCTCTAAGAGAGTTAGAAAGGTATTAAGCTAAGTAGCAACTTAAGAGTGAACCGTATAGAGTAGTTTCTTAGCAAGGCTGTCAACCTTTTATTAATTAATGTGGTAACGCTTATTCTTTTCCTTCTAAAGTGTCTGTATAGCTGAAGTTGCTAAGGCAGTAAGGTTAGTAGGTGGTATAAGGACTAGCTTATTATTATCCTCTAGATTAAGGTACTTCTATACTCTAGCTAAGATAGCTCTGCCTTTGAAGACGTTATACTACTCGTCCTAGTTCCTAGGGCTAGTAAGCACTACGTCTAAGGCAGCAACACCTACAGCTATAGAAGAAGTAGCGCGAGGAGGCATAATGATAGTGTTGAATAGTGTAGAACAGTAATGAACTATCTAGGAACTATTAGGATTAGGTTTGTATAGGCTGTGGATTAGGATGATTAAGGGTGTGATAGTGTACGTAGGTATATAGGATGGTTTAGAACCATTAGGAACAGTCAGCGCGACTATGTAGGTGTAGGTATAGGGACCGCTTACGTTTAGATAGTAGATAGAGTAGATAAAGCTAGACTAGGCTTATAACTATTAGATAGCAAAGCACTAAGAGCATAGAGAGAAAAAGGATTAATTATGTGTCAAGTAAAGATGCTTAGGAGACAGGACTATATTAGAAAGGACTAAGGCTAGGCCAGATAAGGCTAGTAAACAGTATGGAACTATTTAGTACTATTTAGTCTAACATCCTCTTAAGTAGATATTCTATAGTATAGTGCTATTCTTAATTTCTCTAGTATTATAAGCTAATTATATAAATTTAGTATTTATACTAGAGAGGGATTAGTCTCTTTAAGTCTATATACTTAAAAGGTTTTATATATAGTTATTAAAGTAAGTATTTATAAATTAGTTATTAAGAAACTTCTAAAACTCCTTTTAAGAGCTATCTTTATTCTAGCTTAGCTAAGATATCTTAATATTAGCTACTATCTCTTTTAGCTAGTTAGATATATACCTAACTTTTTTTCCTTCTTTAGGTCTATTATTTACTAATTTAAATTTTATCTATAAGTAGAATTATTACTACTAGTTTTACTTCCTATTAAACGGGTCTAAGTTAGGGAGTTTTATTCTTTAAAGTTTCTCTTTTAAAGTTAAAGAGCTTAGTATTAATATAGTTATTAAGCCTAGTCTTAAGTTCTTTACTAATTTTTCTATAAGGTAGTAGATTAAGTCTTTATTCTAAGCTTAAAGAGTATCTATATAGGCTTTTAATACTTCTAGTACTTCTTTATCTTTACTTCTTCTAAGGATAGGGGCCTTTCTAATAGCTATTAAAAAAGGGTTACTTAAAAATAAGAGTTTTTTAGAGGAGGATTCTTCTACTCTTAAGTTATATATATTATACTTCTTTATACGCTTTTCTATTAATATTATCTTTATATTTATCTTATTTAAAAGGTACTTTTTTTCTACTAGGGTCTTTTTTAGGCGTTTAATGATTTAGTTAGTACTAGTACTTTTAGTTCTTAGCTATATTACTAACTATATAAGGTAGTTAACTAAGATATTATCTAGATCTACTATCTCTAATTAGGGTAGAAATCTAATATTTAGAGAGCTTTAATTCTTTATCTTTAGGGGCCTCTACTAGTCTTATAACTAGTCAGAATAAAAATAATAAATTAAGTAGATAAATAAATCTAATATAAGGAGTTAAGCTTAAGAAGCTAGAGATGCTAAGTAGAATATAGATAGATTTATTAAGAAAAAAGAGTTCTCTTAAGTATAAATTTATATATAGGAGAACTTAGCGATTACTCTAAAGCTAGTTTAGAGGACTTAGAGTTTAAAGAGTAGCTTCTAAGGAACTAAAGCCTAGCCTATTATACTATATACTAAAAGTAGCCTAGTATTCTTTATACCTATATAGCTTACTAAGCTATTAGAAATCCTAGAATATTTTTTTATAATCCTTTTTATCTATATTATATATAACGTAAAGCACCACCGAACCGCGCACACCACCGAACCGCGCAGAAATGCTTGGCGGAAAATCAAATATTCAACCCTTAATAACAATTTAAATAATAGAGCTATTAAGCTGAAATTTTAAATACGGCTATATATAATATAGATCTAAAAGGTTATAAAAAGATATTCTAGAATTTCTAAAATCTTAGTAAGCTATATAAGTATAGAGAATATTAGGTCGCTTAAGCTCTATACCCTACAACACCTAATAAACTAGCTTAATAAATTATAATAACTTTAGAGCTAGTTTATATATATATAATACACCTATTAGCACTAAAATTATAGCGTGCAGCCTAGACCTATTAGAGAATTAGCGTAGAGAGAGTAGAGATACCTAAAATTAGAAAAACATAATTAAAAAATTTATATAGCTAGATATTCTTACTTTTTATTTATAGATACACTTTATATATATATATAGAAGTTATATAAATAGTTAGCTACTAGAAATTAGCTTATATAAGCTTTATAATAAGGTAGTGTCTAATTTAAAAACTTACACTTCTTAAGCTAGATCTTTTAGTTTTAGAGGTATTTACTTACTTTAAACTTTATATATAGCTTTATTTAGTATATACTATCCTCCTCCTAAGAAGAAAGTAGAGATATCTAATATATATAACTTTATTTAGAAGGTTTTTAAACTTTTCTTACCCTCTACCTTACACCTACTATTATAGTATTAAACCTAGGCTGCACGCTATAATAACTTAATAGCTATTAACTAATATACTAATAAGTAAGTCCTAAAAGTTATATAGTATATTACTAACGTTTAGCTATTAATCTATAAGTAAAGGTAGGTTTTACCTAAGATTTCCTTTTTTACTAATAATAATTTTATTACGTAAGCTATAGCTAAAAATTTTTAATAGCTATTAGTTTATATATAGATATATCTAGATTTAAAATTTTAAAAGAAAATATTAAGATTTAGCTTTGTTATTAAGATAATACTAGTTGATGTTCCTTGCTAAGCATTTCTGCGCGGTTCGGTGGTGTGCGCGGTTTGGTGATGCTTTACGTTATCTATATTTAAAATTTTAGCTTAATAGCTCTAGTATTTAAATTATTATTAAAGGTTAAATCTTTGATTTTCTACTAAGTAAAAAGTAGCTATCTTAGTATTATAGCTATCTTAGTAGTAGAATATATTATAGATAATAATAATAATAAAGTTAAGTAAGATAGTACTACTAAGGAAAGTTAGGTAGTTTAGTAGTATAGGTAGTTTAGTAGTAGAATATATTAGTTATTAGTTATAGAGTAAGTAAGGTAAAGGAGAGAGAGATTATTTTATTACTTTTAGTAAGAAAATACAGCCCTACGCTAGTTCTTACTTAATTTTTTAGCGTGTATTAGTGTTAATGTAAAGTACTACTAAACTACCTACACTATTAAACTACCTATGATTCCTTAGTAATACTAACTCCATCTTTAACATGAAAATGCCTTAATAATAAAGGTCTGAATAACTCTAACACGAAGGTAGACTACAGCTTACCCTTAGCGCATACAATAGAGGCTAATTCCAAAGCTATTAAAGTGCTGCTAAGGCCTTTAACATTAAGCCTCGCGTCCTTACTAAACGCGCTAAAGGAATACTATTTCAACTAGAAACAGTACTAAACTATTTAAAACTATCCTTAACTAAGCAGGAAACACTTATCCTATACATCCTTAACTTTGATTCGTGAGGATTCGCGCCTACGTTAGATGAAGTGTTAGATATGGCGAATAAACTATGACGTGAGTGGGGTAGTAAGAAAGTAGGCATTAACTAAGTAGAATAGTTTATAAACTATTTAGAATAGTTATGAATAGTTTAGAACTATTTAAAGGACTATTAGAGGGTACTGTAGGAAGATCCTAAGGTAGTTAGTATATAGTTTAAGCTTATATAGGATACTAAAGTAAAGTACAGCATACATAATAATAGTATATATAACTTTGACAAGACTAGCTTTCAGATAGGTATTATTGGCTCTATGAAAGTGGTTACTAGCTTAGAGAAGCGAGAAAGGCCTACAACGGTTCAGCCAGGCGATAAGGAGTGGGTGATAGATATCTAGAGTATATGTTTAAATAGTATATTCACCCTGCTATTTATTATATACAAAGGACGCGTCTACATCTCTTTATAGTACTAGGAAGCTAATATACTACGCAATTAGAAGCTCTTAGTCTTAGAGAATAGATAGACAACTAATGAGCTTAGTCTCGCGTGGTTAAAGTACTTTAATAAGCATATAAAGGTAAGAACTATCAGCGTCTATTAGTTGCTAATTTTAGATGGCCACGAAAGCTACCTAAATTAGGATTTTAAGGATTATTGTAAGGATAACAAGATTATTACGCTTTATATGCCTGCGCACTCATCACACATCCTTTAGCCGCTTGATGTGGTGTTATTCTCGCCGCTTAAGCGCAAGTACTCTAAGACTATTCAGAACTTGGCGCGCTAACACGTCTTTCACGTTAATAAGGAAGCGTTCCTACCAGCCTTTAAAGACGCGTTTTTAAGCGTATTTACGGTTCAGAACTGTTGAAAGGCCTTTAAGGCAACAGGGCTAGTCCCTCTAAACGCGCAGGTGGTGCTTAATCACCTTACCGAGGTTGACGGCGCGACGCACGGGACGGCGCGACGCACGATCTGCAAAATCAGCACCCCAATTTCAACGCGATATAACTCCACCAATATGAGCTTAATCGAGGCTGCGCTTGCAGCTATTGAATTGCTGGAACCTGGAGAATTAATTAATTACACGAATATTATGAAAAGCTTTAGTATTCATCGTACAACGCTTATGCGGAGACATCAGGGCGTTTCAACCTCGCGCACTATCTAGGCAGAGAATAACCAATCCCTCACCCCACAACAAGAATAGGAGCTTGTGCGATATATAGGACGCCTAACTAATTAAGGCCTTCCACCTATAAAAGAAATGATACGAAACTTTAGCTCACAGATTGCAAAGAAAGAGCTTAGAATACACTGGGCTAATCACTTTATATAGCGTCACGCTGAGCAGCTCACCTTCAAATAGACAACGGGGATGGATAACAGCTACCACAAAGCTGATTTAGAATTAAAATACAGCCTCTACTTCAGCCTTCTAGCTGATAAGATTCAGCAATACGACATCCAGCCGTGCAATAGCTATAATATGGATGAGAAAGGCTTCATGATTGGAATCGTATGCCGTTTGAAGAGGATCTTTAGCAAGGCTTTATACGAGGCAGGCGGTCGCAGGTCCTTGATCTAGGACGGCAATTAAGAGTGGATAACGTTGCTAGCGTGTATCTGCGCTAATGGATCGTACCTAGAGCCAGGGCTGATATATCAGTCAGTCTCTAGCTTGATACAGGATACCTGGCTGCAGGCGTTTAACCTAGAGATTCATCGCGCTCTATTCACATCATCTCCCTTAGGATGGATGAACAATGATATTGGATTAGCTTGGCTGAAACAGGTGTTCAATCGCTATACAAAGATGAAGGCTGGTCGCCCCTATAGGCTATTGATTCTAGACGGCCATGGATCTCATATTATAATAGATTTTATCAAATTCTATAATAGAAATAGGATCCTCCTAGTGATCTATCCCCCTCATTCTACTCATACGCTTCAGCCCCTGGACGTTATATTGTTTAAGCCTCTATTAACAGCCTATTCAAACGAGGTCTCAGCGTTCATGGAGCGGAGCTAAGGCCTCACCTCAATGAGTAAGAGGGACTTCTTCCCACTATTCTACGCAGCGTGGGAGGCTGTATTCAAGGAATCAACGATTCT
>ML977080.1:0-21713 GCA_010015675.1 Byssothecium circinans | reverse complement strand
CAGCATCAAGATCACTAATAGCTGCTTGAATAGTTGCTTCACGGTTGTCCATTTTAATCGAGTGGGTGGAGAGAAAATACGTGTTTTGATGAGAGCCTGAGTTCTGGGCGGATGGCTCGGAACAGTGGGTGGCTCGCATCAGTCTTTATCATATGAGTACGACCGCTGTAAAAGATTTTGGCAAGCGAGATTCGCGATGTCAATCGGGTCATGATCAGAGCGACACGAGACAAAAATACGTTGCGACATGATTTCTGCGCGGAATGGGACAGCGTCTCTGTCGAAGAGTCGCGAAAGGGGTCGTTCGATATGCCAATGTATGTTAATATAACACAGTGGAATTTTTTTTGTCAGGTAAAACTCACTTTGGTCGCTCCCAACGGTCAAATACGAAACAGAATGCGGAAAACCGGCAAGAGGAACGACCTCAGAATGACCGCTCCTGCCGTTCAAGTTTCAGGGTATTTCACATAGAATGCTGGGTGATGAGGAGTAGTGATTGAAGATGGGTAGAAGTGCGGGGACGACGCTTCTTTGGCATCTTGGCGAGAGCAGCGGCGTCGCAACAAAGAGCTAGTTGCCGACAGGGTATTGAGTGGCAAGAGAGCCAGGAGCGGTCCGCTTCTAGTAGCAATTATGAGTTGCGCAAAGGATATCGCAGTAACGCCGCATCCCGTAAGATCAATAAGTGGAGAAGCAATGGTCGATTAAAGCTCTAGTTAATTCCTGAGAACAGACACAACCTACAAAACTCTTTGCGCACCGATATTCATGGTTCCATGTCCATGCTGTCTCATTCACTTGATCTACCTGGCGAGTTACGCCCCACAATTTTTTTCTGGTCTGCTCTCTTTTCATCCTTCGCTGTGGCGGACATACGAAAGTGGAGTGGCTTGGGACACCTTGGAATGGTTCTTCAATTCACGCTTTGTGTGGGCCCTTCGCTCACAAGTTTGATGCGGACATCTAAGTGATGAGTTGTTTTCCGCTTCGATATTGATATGGCGTTCGACGTGATCAATATAGTGGTTGTGGTTGTTTGACGACGGACTCTAATCATGTGACCGCTTGATCACGTGACACTAAACTTATTAGTCTTCCCCCCACTCACTCAGGGCCTCATTTCAACAGTGGTTACCATCGATAGTCACAGGGCCGTACAGCCTGTGAGGCTTGGTTCCGCGAATTGGTTGTAGCTCATCTATAGATCACGTGGAATATAAAGTAAGTTTAATTATATACGCTGCGCAGCTGCAATAGGATCTAAATATCCCGCGCCCTTGGGTATCAAACAAAATCGCACGCTCCCGGCGCCTTTAAGACCCATGTCGATGTTGAAAGCTATTTGACACGAACGTTCCACCCGAATTAAAAGATATCATAACAAAAGCCAAACGCCAAAAGCCTAAACGCGACACAGCTTTTCGCGCCAAAATATATAGAAACACCGACGGCCCGGGTATAACGCATATCCCACCTATATTACCAACAAAGCTCTGCTCTTGGATTCCCCAATGTGTCCTCCTCACCCCACAACAGTCACCCTTGCATTATGCCTCCCCACATGCGAAGGAAACGCCACGTACTCGGGCGGCGCATCAGCATTCGATGGGGGCGCCACACTCCGGGGCACGAACATTCTGCTTGCATCTTCCAGAGCAACGGCCTCCGCGCTCCTGGCCCTCGCATTTTCATTCCCCGTCACACTCCCCTCAGCGCAGACCTGTAGTGGGATATTGAGGTTTAGAGTCGGATCGCTGACACCAGGCGCATGCACCGACAAGCTCATGTTCAGCGTATAGGTACGTGAGATGAGGCACGAGTGGAAGGTCGGGATGAAATTCTTGTTGTCGGTCTTGGTGACAGGGACGAGGATGGATGCGGTGTAGAAGTCGCCGCCTTTGTAGTTCTTGGACGCGAGTGGGATGCCGGTGTCGAACGTGGTGTTGGAGATGGTGGAGAGGGTTGACATGCCCGAGTCGCGACGTCCGCTGTTTGTCTCGCATAGAATTGGATCCTCGGATGCGGGGTGCTTTTCCCACTGTGCAGATGCTATGCACAGGGTAGATATGGTAGTGCTCTCTGCGAACACGCCTTGAGTGATATCATATCCGATGTGTGAGCGACTGGGAAGGCCGGAACGTGGAGTGCAGGCGTAGTATGTAGTCACTTTGATATTCGTCTTCAGTGAGCCTAGGCATGGAGGAACGTGGTGCTCCTCAGTGGGATCGAACCGGAGCAAAACTCTTGCGCGCGTAGATGGTGGAGCTTCGTTGGTCGTACGCGCACCGGGGATAATCATCGCTTTCGGTTGTCGAGACTGTGCCGTCAGGGTGCCCAGCTTTCCCTTGAATAGTCCCTTCTTAATGGCCTTCTCACATCGTGCTCTGTATTCTGGGTGTTCGTCCATGTTGAGCGGGGGCTGCTCCTCGAACACAGGCTTGATGCGCACCTTCCTTGCCTTCTCCACTAGAACGGATAGCCTGTCCTTGCTCTCATGAAACTGCAGTATCCGCACTTTGATGGCGTAGTTGATCTTCGCCATTTCAGGCGCCATGTCGTCTAGCAACGAACCGCCAAAGCCAGACAGCTCGGCATCTCCTAGGCTTGGTGGTAGCATGAGGTGGGTATTGAGGACGTAGTCTGAAACGACTTTGTGCGAACACGCACTTGGTAGAAGGTGCGCCGGGACGGTGAAGTAGAACGGAAAGACATACTTCTTTCCTGCGAGAAGTATCCGTGGTGTTGGAAGGTCAGAGTCGTCGATAGGTTGTTTCAACGTTAAGAAGCGGTGAGATGCTTCTGCTCGACCCGACATGGTAGGCGAGGGCGTAAGGCGTTCCACGTAGACTTGTGCGGTGCCTGCATCCCGCGTTAGCAATTTGCGTCGTTCCCATTCAGAGAAGCACCACTGACCAGTGAAAACGATTTGCACATCTTCGAACCGTGTATCATGTTGTGGGGTGATAGTGACAGTTCCTTCCATAGTATCCATAGTGGAATAGCTCGTCACATAGCTTCCCTGGCTATCATCGAGCTGGATATCGATGTCTGGCTGACTCATGTGCGCCATCTGCAGCATGCGGTAATGGACCTGGCTGCTGAATGTAGTCATGCCGCCTGAGTGTGCAGAGACGCGCGACGACCTCGGAGGCATGTCGTGGAATGTTTGAACAGCCGTGCCCCTTTCCGCCCGCGCCGCGAAAACAGACAAAGAATGTGGTTCTCCGGCGTTGCACGTGTGTGACGTGGGGAACGGCAAGCACTTCGTCGAATGCGGAGAAGCCTCGTAATATCGCTCTGCCTCGCGATTGAGAAAAGAAAGACCATATGAAAGGACCTTACTGCGGGTCGGAAGTCACTGGATTGAAAAGGAAGAAGGGACAGCGCGCTCCTCGCTGTCTTATACAGCCATGCTTGAGTCATCCCAAGGCTTGAGCTTGAGCTGGTAACGTGCGTCGACGTGCATGAGGTCAAACTAGGATGGTAATGGAGCCCTAGTCAACATGGCGTTCACCTTGCGGTCACGCTAACCGTTGACTGACGGCAGAGTTGCAGGCGGAGACATCCAAAGGGCGTGGCGCACGGTTAATCTACGCTAGCATTCGTCATCCCAGCCAATGACATCCCCATTAGCTACATGGTATACAGCAATGAGAGCTTCACTCACAAACAATGCAGAACCATCAGTGAACCAACACGTCGACTCATCCAGGAAATAGACCATCTACCGTAAAGCGCCACAGATTGCCAATTTACCCGCAATGCAAGCTTCTTCACATGTTGGATGCTTCTGACTTGGCAAGAGTGGAGAAGACTGGCTAGCGGCCCGGCTCGATCGCGTAAGGAAGTTTGAGGCTGGGGCGGAGATACTATTATTCATCCCATCAGTGTAAGGGAGGTATACACGTAGAGAGTTTCACCCTATATCATACACTGGAAAACCTCCATATATATCAGTCCAAACGCCATGCACTGCCAATGTCCGCCATCGCAGGTGAGGGAGAAAATTTTTTCGCTGGTCCTCCACGGGTAGTCGCTGCGGCAAAGTACGCAGTTGGACGGAACCGTATCACGATTTTTCTTATAGTGCAGTTTCGAAAGCTGGCTTTTCCGGCATGGGTTTTCTCTTATCCGGGATGCGCTTGCAGTTCCCACTCGCGCAGTCTCATGTAGGGCGCAGAGTCTTTACAATGGTAGCGAGGACACGGGCTGATATCGCTAGCGCAGCTGAGGCATACTATCCCGTAGCAGATCTACTCCGTATGGCTGAATTCCGATTCCGACCCCGCGAATTCTGAGCTGACGCCTATGGTGGATGAAGGTCGTCATCGTTGGGAAGGATGATTGGTCAGGCGTCTTTACTAATGCGAAGCTGAAGTGCGTGAGCGATGTCCAACCATAACTTTTTATACGAACAAGAGCGCTCGACAGCTCACACCTTGCGGTACAGGTCAAGATACGAAGTTTGTCAGCACGCCTCAGCCCTAAGGTGTAAGCACCCTGGTGCGCGGATTTGAATTCTAGATCAAGTGAAAAATCTATGGGTATCATGGGCTATGACTCTTCTTCACATCTTCAAGCGGCGCATTTCTCTCACTACAGGTGGTTACCATTATGAGAATGGGGTCCTCGACCCTAGAATCAAGCGCTCGGATCTATCTGCTGCCTTATGAGACAGCATATCCCGCTTCTCGATGGCAGGACCAGGTGTATTCCCCATGTTGTCGCGGCTTCGTTGGAATCGCCGGATACTTTTCCGCAATTCACTCAATTCCCACTCAACCCCTTGTTCTGCCCTGCCTCAGAAATGGCACGTCTTCCTCTTCCAAACTGCTTCTTTCGCTTTCCTTGACTCATCTCCCCAGTTCCTGCATATACCTCATATGGCACAATCTTCTGCACGTCCTCTGCCGAGATCCCCGCATGCCGAAACCGCTTCCCCATTCCCAGATCTCCCCACTGCACCCCGGTCGACGGGAAGTCATCCAGCTGACTCGTCGCCGCACAAAGCACACGTATACTGCCGAACATCTGTGGAATGAAGCCCTCGCGTCGATATGTGAACGCCCACCAACACACGCTGGTCATGGTGAGGATCATAACGGTCGCGCACCACAAGGGATATGCTGCGAAAGAGATCTGTATTCGTCAGTGGGGAGCACATGACGGGGAAGATTAGAGGTTATCTCACAATGTACATCGAGTGTTCAACATGGCGATCAGCAGACTTGTCCATCCAGATCGCTTCCTGCGTCTGCAACGCTTCACCAAGCACCCAGTGAGTAACGATGGAATAAACCATGACCGGAAACAAAATCTTCTTGGGCAGTTGTAGGAGGTAATCTTGCTCGAAGCTTTCTCCTTTGACAATGGTGCAGCGAAGACGCTTCCTCTTATGCTCCAGCTTGCCCCAATGGTACTCCTGGCTGACCAAAGTCAGGTTGTAGATTAGTAAGATGTATAATAACGAGTAGATGAATTGAGCTCCGTTGGATCTGCGACGGTAAGCTAAGAGTCAGTCACTGTGCTTCTTTAAACCTACATGCAGAAAGAGACAAGCTCGTTGGTCAGTTGATTGGGAGGAAGCTTTGCGATAGGAACTGATCTGTTGAAACCACCCCAGCCGCCCGTGTCTTCTTCGAATCGCTGAGTCCCGGTCATCATGCATCTAGTATTAGAGGGCATGCTGACGGGATTCCTATCGTAACCGGCCGAGAGTCTAGCGCAGTCGTGCGACTCTTCTTGGGCATTCGCTCCGAGACTATATGCATGTATATTAGCGAATCCTGTCGTTGAAGCAGTTGGCAACACTTACGGTACTGCTATAATAAGTGACGCTGAGAGCAAAACAAAGCTCACAAACATCATAATGCACATCTGTACTAAAGCCGTAGTGCCGAGATTAGAGATGAAGCTGCGCTTGATCTTCGTTGCAATAGTTGGTTGTGGTTGGTTGTGGAACTTGTTGGTTGAGTTGTATTTGTTGCACTTCTGACAATGTCCTATTTCGTCTCCAGTCTTAGAGTCTTCTTTGCTCTTGCAGTGTTTATGACAGACATGCGTGTTGCGTCGACGATAGGATTCATTTGCGTTGACCATGCACTCGCTGTTCTTCATCAGCATATTTCTTGAGGGCATGGCCACACTCATCTCACCCCTGTACTCGAAGCTCGAGATTTGAAGCAGAAGCAACAATGACATCTCCGAATGTCAACAACTGCTTCTTCAAGTGACCTCGCGCATGCACATTTACCGCGACCATGTATACGGCTTTGACCAATAAAGCGGCTGTGAGGATGAACGCCGCGTTCATTCTGATATTTAAGCGACATTTGGTGGGTTCCGGATCCTGCAATTCACAGTATACAGAATCGCTCATTGCGCATTTACCCTCTTTGAATTTGATACGAGCGGGATCCATATTGACAAGAGAGGCCTCCAGTTGAGTGACGTCGGTTGTGTTCGCTTGATCGGAACAGTTTTCCTTCGCGTAGTTGACGACGATTTTTGTAAAGACCACACCATTGGAAGGATCACCGATAGGAGTATGCACATCTTGTTGCAGAATGAGCGTCGACTCTCCAAAGTAAGCGTGTCCGGTCCTCAGCGCACTCCAGCAAACGAATGATGTTGTCCTCTTCTTTCTATATATGTTCGGTTTAGCCCATTGAAGTTCTTGAAAACTGGTAACATTGTATTCAACAGTTCGTGGCGGCTCGACAACGTACGACGGTCCCATTAACGAGTTGGCTAGGAAGTGAATAGGAATCGACGTGCAGACAAGAAGAATCCACGCCGCCCAAGACTTCTTTCTGTATTGACTTTTGTGATTGATGTTGAACGGCGAATTGGTTCCCACTCTTGAATCCCCAAACTTTTCGAGCATTAATTTGATGTCTCCGATTTGTAATGAGGTAACAAGTTGTTGATATGTGTTGCTCATACCGAGCACAAATGTCGCGCCTACGTTCACCACTAACAAGAGGACCGTATTCTCGTGCGTTACCGCCTTGCAACTCCTCGTCTTGCCGCCAATGGATGAGGAGAATCGGTTGGCCCTCTCACCGAAAGCCTTGGCATTAGTGCAGAGCACGATGACCATGGCGAAGGCGAAAAGCGACATGAGCAGAGCCATGCCCCTTAGTGAGCGATCCACTAAAAACTGATCATGCCAGACTCCGCGCCCAATTCGAGAGGGTTCGATCTCTGCAGCTGGATGCCGACCTATGGAGCTTTGCGAATAGCCTGGGAGCGCCTTGCGTCGGATCCGATTCAGGCTCTTCTCCCATCCGCTCTTTATCTTCTCAATACTGCTGCTGGGAGAATTGCACGTCTCAAAGCTGTTGAGACTACGTAGATCTGAATCTTCGCACTGTGACGGCGCGGCGTAATTTGAAAGTGACGAGACTGATGGATGTTGATGCAGCGGAGGCTCTGGATTCGCCGAACGGTTGGAGTTGCCAGTCGGTAACACTATGTCGACATACTCGGCGATGTCTTGGGAATTTCGGTTGGGGGGCAGCTTATTGTAATCGTAGCGCGTCGGCATGATTGTTGAAAACTTTGCAGCCTCTGTCGTCCTCTTCACTGCTGTGGATGCGCGTCAACAAAGACCGCGGCTTTAAATCAGGATACAGCATACAAAAAGCAAGACAAAAGTGGGAAGAGACTCAAACACCCGCGAGGGGCGACGCCTGATACCAAGTTCAGCTTCCATCAGGCGTCCCATGCTGGCAGAATAGCACCGCCTCAGGCTGCTATCCAATCAGAACCTCGATGTTTCGGAACGACGAATTCTAAAACCAGGATATGCTTCCTTCATGCAAGGTGATATTCAACCGCTTGGTGAGTATGGGGGCGGAGTATTTGGCTTGCAGCAGGGGCCAATCTTGCCATCATTAGAGAGCGTATTTGCGCTGAAGGATTCCTGGACATCTAACCATGGCGTCAACAGCAGTGGCCAATCCTAGAAAACAAAATCCTCGAAATTTCGAAACGAATTTGCATCTCGTGCTGTATAGAACATGGTCTCAGCAACGAAGGCTGCGCGATTGGACAAGGATGCGGCGTCGGAGTACGAAACATCGCAGCCACGGAAATGACAGCGGAAAGATATACGCAACTCCACGTTAAAGGCAACAAAACTAGGCTTTCGCTCGGAAAGGCGCTGACATGGGGAGTGGGAAGGAAGGACGATATACAATGACAGAATGGATTCCTTGCCCCCGCATTTTACCTCTCCAAGCCTAGCCCGAAGCAGGCGCCTGCAGGCCGTTTAACGATCACGTGATAGCGCGTGTGCGTTCACACCGCAGCATTCTATCACGACCAACTCAATAGCTTTGAGGACGGGCCCACTTCGGGGGAATGGAGTTTTGGTGACCTAGAGCGTAGTGTGTTTACATAACAAAGTTGCTTGCATAGGTACTCACGCGCACGGGTGGAATTGGAATCACGTTTTTTTTGCCACCAGCGCTCGAATTCATTTGATTGATGCGTAGGCCCTTATTGGTTCGCAAAGGATGCAGTTTCCACGTGACTCCAATTTCCCCCCGAGTAGTGCCTGCGAACCCAAACCGCGAGGACCTGACGATACCAACATTCTCACGCAACAACCACCAAACGCCAGCTATCTCATCGTTGCAGCGGGAAGAGCTCATGTTTCCATGTGAACTAGCGTATTGTGAAACATGATTATATAATGGGGTTCCTTTCGGCGCAGTGTCGGTGCGGATAAAATCCGGTTGCCTTGCAACCAACCTTCACTCATGGAGCGTTTTGTGTTCCCGTTATGGCCTCTCAACGTGTCCCCAGAACTATTACGCCATTGAATTGGAAAAACGACATCAACGCCGAGCGCTCACTGCCTCCCATTGATTGGAAGGCTCTTCAGGAATATGCGATCGGTATAAAGCGTGCACATACGAACCATGATAGCGAAGTCGGTTGTCAGCTCTCTTCCGAGTATAATATGGGCGGGCTACATATAGTCCGGCGGCTTGACTTTCACGATGGAACTAGTTGGGTGGCACGACTACAACTACACAAAGCTACCGCAGAGTCATGTCAACGTCTGCTACAAGAGGTCCACACGATCCAAGTCATTCGGGAACGATCAGCGATACCGGTTCCAGAGATAATTGCATACGAGCCTAGCTATGACAATACCGTCGGTGTAGCTTTTATGATTATGGAGTTCATTCCAGCAGACACAGCTATGGATGCGTTCGGGGGATGGCCTGTTCATAGGGGTAAAATCCCTCTCCGTTTTAAGGACCAATTCTATGCCGCAATGGCTAGAATACAGGTATGTAGCAGATAATTGATATGGAATCAAGCTAATAAAATAAGGTCGAAATGGCATCAGTACGTTTTCCGAGGATTGGAAGCGTTGTCAAACTCTCCGATGGAACCTACTCTGTTGGCCCTATACCTGGCGTTGGAGGCCCATTCGATTCAGCAGCGGATTTCTTCGAGGCCTGGGCGAAAGGGACGAAGTTTCCTTACAGTGAGAGTTTCATTCGAGAAAGGACACCCTCTGCGGTTGTTGGCGAGATTCTGGAATCCATCAAAGACTTCCCGTCAAAACTTTTGAACTTCGCGCAACATCATCGCTTTCAGGAAGGCCCCTTCCCGATCATTCACACTGACCTATATACAAGCAACATTCTTGTGGACTCTGACTACCATATTCGGAGTGTGATCGACTGGGAAAACGCGATTGTTGCTCCCTGGGAAATGGTCGAATTTATCAAAGATTTGTCCATTGTACCGCCTGTGATGGACGGACCGTTTTATCGTGAGGAAGAGTCGGACCGACAAAAATTGGCTGACCGGATGAGGTACATTGAAGTGATCAGGGGGGTGGAGCGGGGGCAGCGGCTTGACAATAAACTCTCCATGGCACTTAGCGATTGGAACACCCAGAACCAGGCTTCCGCAGCCTGGTTGTATCTCGACGGCAGGATTGGTTTCTACTCAAGTATATTTGAACTCTTCGAGTAATGGTGACTTGTTGATGCTAGGTCAATCATGGTAGCTAAAATGCAAGACCACAGATGTGAAAAGCGCCTATGATTTTTTAAGTACGCAGGGACTCAAACATCGGCCACGCTCAACTATGCTTACTCGTGATTGACCGAAAAATTGGGAACCTTGGGTGTGCGATGTAAAGGCGTTAATCAGCGTGACGGATAGTCTATGTAGACTTGTAACCCAAGGGTCGCTCCCTCTATAGGCTGGGTGGTGTCTCAGGCTTCTGACGTAGAAACTGATGACGTAAAGACGGAACAGGCCTGGCAGAGGCGTGGGTATGGCGCGGCAGTAATCGGGCATATCCGTCAGCGCACATGCTGCACATATCAACTTCTCTTCCCAACACCCTCGAATGACACCAACGCATGTCATGTTAGTTATATTAGGAAATTCGTTCCCGACTACGCAGCCGGGGAAGGACATTCACGGTGTTCCATATCTTTCGGTCTATTGTGAGAGCCAAACAAGCTAGCACGCTGACGAGATCCCCTAATACAGGTTGGGTTGATCGGCGGCAATTGGGGTTTTGCTGCAGGAAAAGACTCTGAACTGCGTGTTGTTGGTACCAGGTGGAGTGCACCTTTTGCTTTTCCAGTTCTAGCCTGAAGCAGGCAAAATCGCGTGAGGTCACGTGAACTCAGACATTCACAACGTCCTGTCACAACTGATAGAACATGCTAGGACCTTACATGAGACATTTAATGATTAGCCCCACTCTAATGCCAAGTCTTACCGAAATGTTGTTCTTCTTGTCCAATTCACGCGTGCTCTAAATATCACTCCTCGCCTTGGTATCGCCTTGCTACGACCTACCTAAAAACCCCCAAAAAGTGGCTGTACCGGATGACCCGTTCTCCTGTATTGAGCGCCTTGATAGCAATCTCGACGCCCTATTTTGCCAGGATGAGAACCACGGTCCGAGCCCACTTCAGCGCCAGAGAAGCATCAGTAAAGCTATCGTGACAAGAACGTTCAGCTCAAGTTCTACTTAAACAAAAGAACCTGCCAAGGAGTTAAAGCTGTTCCGCAATTTTTTTCTAGGCTTACCATATTGGTGAGGACTCTTTTGAGACGCAGAAAGTATGTATCAGGCTCAGTGCATGCATAGTGAATGGCTTGTGGTTGCCTGCTTCAGGAATTTGATTCAATGCAGCTACATTATCTCATACAGCCAGGCGGAAGAAAGGTGATACAGCAGTATTGGAGCCTGGTCCTAATGGATGCCCACTTGCAGCTAGCAAGCTCTCGATTGCGCTAGAGAACCAACAGACCTCCAACGATTTTTCCAACGGACCCCTCCTTCGTCCGACCAGTCAGCGTCGATAGCCATCAAGGCTTAATACCTGCTTCCGATATGAAATTCAGAATCTTCTCAAACGCTTCCAATCGACCATAGTGCAGGTTGATATTGTGTCCCATGTTTGGGATCGTAATGGCCTGCGATTTAGAGGCATCTCTGTCGGGGTAGAAGAGAGCAAGCGCATCGGCTGTCACATCCCCTTCTCCTGCAAGACAGTTGCCCTGACAATAGAACCAATCTTGTTGCCCGTTCAATATCTGCACGGGCTTGGTGAAGTTTGTTGGCAAATAGATGCCTCCAAGCGTCAGCGTTTCGCCAATCGCGTTCGAATGACGGGCTTCAAACTCTTTCGTGAAGACTGTTATTCAGTTAGTATGAGGGTCTCTTTAAGGAATAGTGTCTTACTCTTGGTATCAAAATGCGGATAATAGAAAAAAGCAAAATGCAGTGCCTGTAGGACTGGTCCAAGGGTAAAATAGCCGTTGGGGAGTTCCTTCAATTCAGGTCGGTCTGGAAGGGTGTTTGAAATTTGTTGCGCCGCAGCCGCGAAGCCAGTTCCGGATCCCTCGAAAAATGCAGAGTGACCGGTGAGAGCGACGGCGTCCAAGTCATCAGGGTGCAGTCTAGAGACTCCTTGCGTGAGCGCTGCGCCCAGCGAGTGCCCGACGCCCACAACTTTTTGGAAAGCCATGCCACCAATCTTTCCATTTCTCACCTTTTGGACAAGGGCATGCGCAAGTTCGACCTGCAACGGCACTTGCACGACCTGCCAGGGGTCCGGATGGTCCGATTTTCCAGTTCCAAGTCGATCGTAAGAAAATGTAGCGTAACCTTTGACGGCAGCTGCATCTACATAGCTATAACCAGGAGCAAAGTCCCAGTATGTGTGTGTAAGAGTCCCACCGTGAGCAAGGACATGAATGGAGGTGAGGTTCTTCGTGCTTTTGGGATCTGCGGGAACGCAAAGCTTTGAGTAGATGGCGAAAGTGTCGGAGACTGTGTTGGTGCCCCCAATACTCGTAGCAAAGGTATCGCTATCTCTGCGGAGAAAGTTGGAGATGAACTCAGTCAGTTCGTAGTTGTTCGCTGGACCCTTGTAGAGCACTTCGACAGTTGTAGCGACCACTGGAACGTTGACGATTCCTGAGACGCACACAGCATTTCCGCCGGCAGAATACGAGAACGCCGGGCTAGAAATGCCAGATGTATTCAGCGCACCGTAAGACGAAATCCCGCTCAATGAATTCATGGCTTCAGAGGAGGTATTTCCGAAGAGTCCGTTCCACAGGAGGGCAGCTTGGGACAAGGGGTCGAGAAGGTTTTTCATTGAGACGGAGAGGTTGGAACGGGGATAAAGAAGCAAGCAGTTGCGAGAGGGAAGGTTAGAGAAGGAATAGTAGGAGCAAGCAGCGTGCAGCTCGCAAAATATGCCTTGGTTGTGGAGCTGCGCCGCATCCACTGCGTTGGGACCCAATCACAGTGATTGGTCCAGTGTGTTTTGATCGTAGGGACGCTTATCACTATCGATTTCTACGCTATTCCTAGCGCCATGCTTAATCTTGCAACAAACACTTCTAGTTCTATCGAGCTTGATTTGATGGCTTACACATTCAGCCTGATTCTGTTTGGTGTTGTTATCTACCTAGGTACACTCTTGACCTCGACATCCAACTCCCCACCACCCTGCTTCTGGTCCAAAGTGGCCCCAGCTAGTGGCGCTGGTAGCCGTATCTATGTGCCGTCATTAGTCACCGCCAACGTGAAGGTATCAGGGAACACTTACAAAGACACGCGTACAAGCTTGACTGTACGCTTCCCGAAGCAGTGGCAGGGCCTCGGGACCTGCTACGTAGTAGAGATCCTGAAAGTTTACCACGCCGCACGGGAATAATTTCTTTGACACCATGACCCTGCGAGTTACCATGTGGCACGGGAACAATCCCTTCGACTTCATGAATCTACGAATCGCCGTGACGCACGTGTATCTTCCCTTCCGCTTCGTGATCCTGCAAGTTACCGTGCCGCCTAGCTACATTTTCTCCGGCTTTATGACCTATCATGGAAGGAGTAAAGCATTCAGAAGTAAGATCTGCTCGAACGCAGGGCATATGTACCGGCTAAACAGGGCGAAATGTGCTGGTCGAACCCTTGCGGGGTGGTTCATCGATTTACTCTTTCGTACCAACTGCCAACGCTGATAGCGGTACCAGCATGAAGAAAGAAACCGCACAATCAGAGAGACTCAATGTCACAAGAGCGTCACAAGACATGGTGAAGCCGAGCAGCCAAGATGTCACCGCAAGGTCGGCGACAGACGATCAGCCATTTTTGCTTTCAGGATGGAAGTTACAGGCTCTCATCGCAAGCCTTGGTCTCTCCATGCTCTTGGTCGGATTGGTATGTAAATAGCACACTTTCTCGAAGTGATACCAATTTCAGCAGGACTTCACCATGGTAGCAACCGCAGTACCGACGATCACGACCGAATTCAACTCTCTCGAAGACGTGAGCTGGTATGGATCCAGCTTTCTCATCGCCATTTGCGCCTGTCAGCTCCTCACTGGCAACTTCTTCGCAGAATTCTCCCACAAAGTCATATTCATGATCTATGTTGGTATCTTCTTGGTTGGGAGCGTCATTTGTGGCGTTGCGCAATCATCTGCGAAGTTGATCGTTGGAAGAGCAGTAACTGGCATCGGTGCTAGCGGACTGTTGGGAGGGACATTGATTGTGATCTCTACAGTCGTCCCCAAACCTCAACAGCCTCTGTATTTGGGCTTGGTCGTCAGCGTGTACACAAGTACGGCAGTCTTGGGTCCGCTAATTGGGGCGGCGTTCACCGAACATGCGTCTTGGAAACGGTGTAAACAACACTCATTTTGGGCCTCAGATTACGCTAATGCGTATCTTTGTAGGCTTCTGGATCAATCTTCCCATCGGCGGTATCACCTTGGTCACTGTACTACTATCCCTGAACTCGAGAAAACATATCAACGAGAAACGGTCCGTTGTGACGCGCCTACGAAGCATGGACTTGGTCAGTTTCGCCCTGTTCAGTGGAGCCGTAGTTGAGCTTCTCCTCGCTCTTTAGTAGGCGGGGTTCGGATACCCCTGGGACTCGTCCGTTATAATTGGGCTCATGGTAGGATTTGGGGTGATGCTTAGTACTTTCATCGGATGGCAGTGTCATTTGGGAGACGAAGCTTCCTTCCCGCCGAAGCTCTTTAAGAAGCGAACAGTGTGTCTGGGCATGTTCGTATACTATTTGCAGATACGGTTCCAGACGGTGATGGGTGCAAGTCCACTCAAGAGCGGTATCATGTACCTGCCAACAGTGGGTGCAGACATGTTCCGTCCATGGACGTAGAAAAAGTGATTGCGGCTAGAGCTAGTTGTTTGCCTACGCTCACTACCGAGCTTTGCTAAGGTTTATTGAACACCAAAAATCACCCTGCATACGTCATATATACTAATTTAACATATATTAACGTTAAAATAGGGCACTTTCGAGATATTCTAGAGTTAGAATAACATTAACAGCATGGTGGGATCAACATCATGTCAGGATTTAACACATGCTGGCCTCTATCATGTCTCGGCTTCTAGTGTCTCGTTGTAACCTCCTGATACAGTGAAAGGATTGTAGTACGATATTGAAAAAGGAGGTAATATTACTACTATTTCAACTACTACTACGAGTCCCCTACTGGTAGCACGTATCTTCTCTGAGTACCATGGTATACTGTGGAGTTAGTGATAAGCGAGGTAGACACAAGAGAAGCGCATGCGCAGGGTCGTGGGAAGATTGGCTAAAAGAGAAGACAAGAGAGAGAGAGCCGCGCGAAGCCTGTATGAAGGGATCGGATTCAACCACGCAATCTACCCAAATAAACACGCGCCTATCCTGTTCGTGAAGCGTGGTTGAGATACCGTACCGCGCTTCACAGGGGTAATAAAGGCGCTGTACAGCGGTAACTCACTCCAATCACACTTTGATATAGACTCCAAATCTTAATGTATATTGGTAAGTGTGATAGTACTATACAAACACTTTATGTTAGAGACTATGTTAGGGCTGAGATAGCCTCAAAGCTCTGTCAGGGATGTAAGGAAGGAGCAACCTCAGTAGCTTCCCATTCTATTATCTAGTATATACACACTCTAGCGCTATATAACAATAATATCTATAGCTAGAATAGCCTCGTCAATAGCCCATATATATACAGAACTAATGCGGTCATTATTTAAAGTAGTAGAGCTGCAAAGCGTTAACATTCACCCCCTTATAGCATATCTAAGGATGCCAAGGATAGAGGAATACTATAGAATGATCAATATTAATACTAATAGTAAGAGGATATCACGCATTTAATATCCTATCCTATCCTTTAAAATAGTATTGTGTGTGACAGAGCTCAGAGATTATATCAGACCCCTGACAGAGCTTAGATACCGTATCACACCTGAGATCCTCTCACTATCTTGAGATAGATTCAATATATGAGATTTCCTCACATAGAATACTACTCAGAGATATATCCATGAAATCGTTTGAGCTTTAAGATCTATTCACCCACTCATGGTTGCGCGCTACGGTACTCTCGTGCGTGGTAGTTACCTTCTCATTAGTTTACTAGGTATATATTTGGCATACAAAGTTAAGTTATATATTTATTAATGATATAATATTAGTATCTAGTAGTTACGTCCGCTATGTACATGCTCGTTGTTCGTTGAGCGCGAGGGATTGGTGACTGGGAGCTTCGGGGTAACTCCAATAACTCCGGCACCCATTCGGGCAGGCTCTCGCGGAAAGATAAACTCGGGAAATAAGCTATAAAACTCGCGTTACCACTAGAGCTTAGCAACTAGGCGTACGTATAAAGGACTGAATTACCCGTAGATGGGTTTTGCAGAGTATGGTTGGCTTATTTCCCGAAATTTTACTACCGCGAGGGCTAAGCATTGCTAAATCACCACCCTAGCTTTTCACCGTCACCGTACAACATCCACATACTGATAATACTGTAGGCCCGAAAATGAGATTTTGATTCTGGAGACCCCGGAAGATATGGCTGGAGACCGCATTCAGTCTACCATTAAAAGGGCGGTGAAGAAACCCGCACCGAAGTCAAAGAGTGCATCGAAGCCAACAGCTTCAAAGAAACAGAAGAGAAATGCGCCGCTGTGGTCTTCCCCAAAGGTTAGGTCGACAGATGATAGTGATTGGGTGGAAGGAGAAACCCAAGCCAGAATCAATAAGAAACAAGGGAGTGGAACGAAAAATAAGGAAGGCGCACGGAGGTAGACAAGTTTAAGCTTAAAGTTGAGATAAACTAACAATAAGTTATACTTGTTATAAAATACCTTAACCCAACGATCAACGTCCAATACCTATGGTCTGAACCAAATGCGAGCCCGGCTTGTTCGTTCAGATACGACCCATATCGAGCTTTTGCTCTTCATCATATGTTGATGACGACGTAGCTGTTACCTTCGCTGCGGCCATCAAAGCATTAGCTGACGACACATTGCGCATCAAAAGATTCTGGAGGTCTATACATGACATTTACATCGAAAGAAAATGCAAAGAAGGATTTACTGTGTACCGCGCAGCTTCTCATGACTACAACTCTGTGTGGAAGTTCACGGAGCAGAGATTTCTCATCCAAGACAGCGGTCGAACCGTTTCCTTTGACAAAGTGAGAGACTGCAAGCTCACCGACAACAAGTCCCCACATCCCCAAAGACGCATCACATACACACGCACCACCACCTACTGATAAACATAGCAAAACGGCCCCGCCGTCGTCGAAAACAGCTGATTACTCGGTACTCCATCCTTACCCGCGGGAGCCAAAACATCCAACCACTGCGCATCCGTCGGCTTCCCCCTCGCCGAGTTCGGATTCATCCAATTCGTGCCACCTGTCCTATGTCAGTATCATCATCACCTCAGGGTAAAAAAGAGTCGAAGCAAAGCGATTAATTGACGTACCTTCATACATCACCGTCCTCGCTTTAACCTCCTTCTCCAAATAATTCGCCCACATCCACCAATGCCTATCCAACTGGCCATGATGCAGCCAAAACGCCGGCTCCCCAGGACTAACATAAACATCACCGCCGGGGTCCCCCCAGATGCTGAAATGGCCCGAGGAATGGATCGCTGTCTTGGAGCCTGCGTCGTTCTGGATCGAGTCCTGGAATTTGCCGATGGCGCTGTTGGACGTGATGTGCGCGGCGAGCTCGGCGGGTCGCAGCGACGACGTGGCGAAGTAGTTGTTGACATCGCGGCGCAGACAGCGCGCGTTGTCGCCGTAGCCGTCGCGTTGGGGGTTGGCTTTGATGTTGAGGGCGGGGTCCATGGTCGCTGGGGGAGTGGGGTGTTAGCTAACTAGGGGGCGAGGGGGAGAGATGTGGATGGGAGACGTACACATTAGGGGGCCGAGGGAGATGGTTAGGTTGCCGAAGGGGCCTTTGGTTACGCAGCCGCCTCCTTCGCCAGCGGGAAGGGGCTTCCCGAGTAGGTTACTGGTGTGCTTGACGTAATCGCCGTTACCTCCCATACTCCATTCGTCGCCGTTGAAGATGGGGGAGGTCGTGAGACTAGGGTACTTGCCCCAGTTCCAGTATGGTTGGGTGCCTTTGTATTCGCACTCGGTTTGTAGAGCGGTTTCGTAGGCCCTGGCTTGTGTTAGATTTGAGGTGTTGAGGGAGGAAGCAGGTGTGTACCAGATGTAGTATCGATGCCAGTGCATGAAGTTGGCGGTGGAGTGGACTGTCGGTGTCATATTCATGTGCTATGGGACGGACTGTCAGTGTTCCATCCCAAATATGGTAAGGCTCACGATCGTCTCATGGAAACTTACCACGACGATGAAGTCATCGTAGCGGGTTTTCGCGCCCGGGTACTTCTTAGCAGGGAGCTTGCTCGGCTTGCTTCGAATACACTTGACGGCTCTAATGTACTCCA
Source organism: Byssothecium circinans (assembly GCA_010015675.1). NCBI lineage: Eukaryota > Fungi > Ascomycota > Dothideomycetes > Pleosporales > Massarinaceae > Byssothecium > Byssothecium circinans. The sequence continues at coordinate 3,399 of ML977080.1, read as the reverse complement.
GTCTCTCCTCCTTGCTCAGATCGCCACTATACATATCAGTGTTACGTTGGCCTCAATATCTATATCACTCACTATTCCTTCCGAATGGCGACGTTGTTTTTGTTGCAAGTAGTACGAGTTATTCCATCAGCGAGCGTGCCATCTAGAACCTTATAAGCGTTGGCAAGGGCCGACTTCTGAATGTCCTCGATCGTGAGCGCTTGCCTCTTGGTGAATGGCCAGGCAGAAGCACTACCCGTGAATAGGCATAAACACGCCGTGACGGCGGTAATGACTGCGTTGCCAGCCATGATGACCTGTAAGTATTGACACTGCAGGGAAGAGGAGTACTACTTGAGACGAGGCACCCCAGCTTTATAAAGGGTTCCCCTTTCTCAAGTCCTTTTACCTCGCAAGCCATAAACCCTGCACACATATGTTTCTGCAAGGCAAGGGCGGTATGTTTTAGATAGCTTCCACCCTGGACGGAACGTGGTGCCGACGAGTATTGAGATCAGCTAAACCGGTCTGGAGAAGAAGATCGGTTGATGCCGAGCACAAGAGGATTCGTTGACATGGACCCATGACAGCAACTCATATAGAAGCATTTCGGTTGGTTCAATTACCCAATCAACACTGCTGAAATCTAGTTGCTGTTTACAATTGAATGCTGGCGCAGCTATTGTGCCCTTGTCGATACAGTGGTACACTGTAAGCTACACTGTAAGCTGCACAATTTTCGGCGCAGTACGGCGGTTTTCGCCACTGCTATGGTAACACCCATGTACAGTCGAAGTTACGATACGATGTCAGTAATAGCTATCATATTCAGGCTATATTTACAAGACTCTAAAAGGTTGCACGCAGCGCCAGTGGTGGTGAGGGGGTATAATCGGACATACAGGATTACCATGACTGCTCAAGCATTTCCCGAAAGGTAACAAAGGGCTACGCGCAGCTTACATATGTCAACCTCCTACTATACTACGGCAGAAGCCAGGAATCGTCCAGAGCGAGGATGCCATGCAAAACAGCGCTTTCACAACATCAGTGCTCCCTTTTGTTGAGATTGCCAAAAAGTTTGTAATCCTCTCCGTCAGAAAAGAGAATATACAATCGTTCCTTTAAGATTGGATGGTTCTGGATCGTTGCACGGCTTCGTAACTACCGGTGACTGGCGCTCGTTGCTGGTGTTTTCCCTTTCTGCCGGTGGAGATCGACCAATGCGAAGACAGGTATTCAAGCGACTGTAATTGTCATAATATCGTGAGAGTGGTACTCTGACCTGCTCTTGATGCACCCCGGACTTGGCGGTAGTATTATGGTGGAGCCTCTGCGCCTTGGTCCCATCGGCTCATGTGTCGGGCGATGTCGGTATTTCCGTTGCTCGCGCCGGTCGACCGCATCACTATGAGAACTTTCTTGGGCACCCGTCAAGCCTCGTGGAGTCCCTTGATGTCGGCGTTGTGGAAGTGGAGTAAGCTTCGCGAGTAACATGGAAGCTCATCTGGAGAGTAATGGATTGGCCAGCAAAGGGTTTGAGCTGAAACACTGTCAGTGAGCCTAAACGTAAGCTTCTTACCTCCAAGTCAGTCTCTTGTCCAAATCTTTGCACTCCCTCTTGATCCTCTTGAGCGCATTCGTAGGTATTTCGCTACAAACTGAATTGTCCTTTGTAGACGTGCACACTTCTTTGAGAGAGTATACGGTAACGTACTTGTTCCTCATAGTAACACGGCTGATGCGTGCACTGCGGCTCATCCCGAAGTACTCCTGCGCTTCGCTAGGCGTTATCAGAAGTGGAACGCCGTTCTTCTGGAACCTATGGTTATCGCTTGTACTTCCGCTTCCGAGCGAGACGTTGTTGGGAGTGCACATGCTTTTCTTGCTTTGCTCTTACTCCCGGAGGTAGCTGGCAGATGCCTGTGGGGTTTCTCGTAATACGCTGTAGCCGCGCGCAATGAGAAGTCTTTGGCGGCTAAATTCGAAGACTTGAACCATTCCACGTACGTTGGAGGGACATTGCGCAGCTGCTGTCCGTTATGTTTGCCAAAGGTTATTCGATACTCGCATGGTTCACTCGAGGTGTTGAGTTGGCTCGCGGTTGGCACAGGTGGTGCTCGCGCTCTTGCTCAACAACAGCAGCGGCCAAATCTGGCTTGCCGTCTACAATTCCCCGGTCTTTAAGGGAATTGATGTAGTCGGGCGCGACTCCAGCTATTGTCTTGCCATGATGTATACCAAAGTCGAATCAATACGCCCGAGGCCCCTCTGCGTGCAATTGGGATGATTGGGGCTGACAATTGGGAGTTTGAGAGGAGACCATTGAAGGTGCTGCGGAGCTTGGCGGCATGGTTTGTGTCTGTTGGCGGCCTGGAGGAGGAGCAACTGTTGAAGGTTTCCCCTCGTTGAATTGCTGCAGTGCGCAAGAAAGACCTGGCATCATCAGCGCCATATTCTGGTCCACACGCAGATATTCGATATAGTTCTCAGGAACCTCGAGCAACGTTTGCCCGCATGAACGCGGAAGGGAGTTTGTATAGCGGAGGATCGGCGACGGATGGCGTTGGTGCGAGAAGAGCGCTAGATCGGGATGTGTTGGTTGCGACGATGGAAAGTTTGTGAAGATAGACGTGGGCTGGGAGGAGCGCGGACAAGGCTGTGAAGATGGTGTCATAAGCTGCCTCGCCTTCCATTCGCGCTCCCATTTCCAAGCGCATCCCTTAGATCAATTCGATCCTTTGGCACTTCTTTCTCCTTCAGCCAACGAATGTAGTGTTCCGGCACCTCGTCAAATGCCTTCTCCCGGTGCTGTCCGAAATTGAAACGACACGGCGCGGTCGACACTGATGCAGCGGGTGATTTGCTATTGTCGGTATTGGAAGTGTATTTCTGAAGGACACTCTGCGAGCTCGATGGAGGGAAGCATTGGATGCGCGCGATTGATGAAGGTGGTGTTGTGGGAATGTTTGCGTCGCGTGGCGTCAGGGCTGTCCGTGGCGCAACCGGAGCGCATTGGGTAGTGGCTGTTGAATTGGATTCTCCGGTAGCGCAGACTTCGTCAGGATCGATGTCCGACCCATAGTTGGAAGACATGGTGATGGTTTCGTGCAAATTGATAGACTCCGAAGGTGGGGTGAGGTAAGCCCAAGTAAGTATTCACGGCGCCTCGGGAAGCAATGGCCGGTTGGATAGATCTTGCGTTAAGGCTCCCCACAATGATGACCGCTAAGCTAGCCGACCGGGTAGCTGGCCACCCGTGGATGCTGGCCACCCCTCAGAAATCGGCCACCCCTCAGAAATCGGCCACCCCTCAGAAATCGGCCACCCCTCAGAAAATCGTGATATCTCAACACCCACCCTACCAAAATGGATCCCCGTGAAGCAGCTATACAAGCAGCTATTAGCGACGTTATTTCT
>ML977079.1:0-21717 GCA_010015675.1 Byssothecium circinans | reverse complement strand
AAACTCCTCTTGTTGTGGAGTTAATCGTTGCTGGTATACGTGGCTGTTTTGGTTGCTCTGCCTGCCGCGCATGCGGGCAGAGAGCGTGGCTCGAGGGATACCGTACGCCTTTGCAGCAGCTCGTTGACTGGTAAAAACACCAGCATCAAGATCACTAATAGCTGCTTGAATAGTTGCTTCACGGTTGTCCATTTTAATCGAGTGGGTGGAGAGAAAATACGTGTTTTGATGAGAGCCTGAGTTCTGGGCGGATGGCTCGGAACAGTGGGTGGCTCGCATCAGTCTTTATCATATGAGTACGACCGCTGTAAAAGATTTTGGCAAGCGAGATTCGCGATGTCAATCGGGTCATGATCAGAGCGACACGAGACAAAAATACGTTGCGACATGATTTCTGCGCGGAATGGGACAGCGTCTCTGTCGAAGAGTCGCGAAAGGGGTCGTTCGATATGCCAATGTATGTTAATATAACACAGTGGAATTTTTTTTGTCAGGTAAAACTCACTTTGGTCGCTCCCAACGGTCAAATACGAAACAGAATGCGGAAAACCGGCAAGAGGAACGACCTCAGAATGACCGCTCCTGCCGTTCAAGTTTCAGGGTATTTCACATAGAATGCTGGGTGATGAGGAGTAGTGATTGAAGATGGGTAGAAGTGCGGGGACGACGCTTCTTTGGCATCTTGGCGAGAGCAGCGGCGTCGCAACAAAGAGCTAGTTGCCGACAGGGTATTGAGTGGCAAGAGAGCCAGGAGCGGTCCGCTTCTAGTAGCAATTATGAGTTGCGCAAAGGATATCGCAGTAACGCCGCATCCCGTAAGATCAATAAGTGGAGAAGCAATGGTCGATTAAAGCTCTAGTTAATTCCTGAGAACAGACACAACCTACAAAACTCTTTGCGCACCGATATTCATGGTTCCATGTCCATGCTGTCTCATTCACTTGATCTACCTGGCGAGTTACGCCCCACAATTTTTTTCTGGTCTGCTCTCTTTTCATCCTTCGCTGTGGCGGACATACGAAAGTGGAGTGGCTTGGGACACCTTGGAATGGTTCTTCAATTCACGCTTTGTGTGGGCCCTTCGCTCACAAGTTTGATGCGGACATCTAAGTGATGAGTTGTTTTCCGCTTCGATATTGATATGGCGTTCGACGTGATCAATATAGTGGTTGTGGTTGTTTGACGACGGACTCTAATCATGTGACCGCTTGATCACGTGACACTAAACTTATTAGTCTTCCCCCCACTCACTCAGGGCCTCATTTCAACAGTGGTTACCATCGATAGTCACAGGGCCGTACAGCCTGTGAGGCTTGGTTCCGCGAATTGGTTGTAGCTCATCTATAGATCACGTGGAATATAAAGTAAGTTTAATTATATACGCTGCGCAGCTGCAATAGGATCTAAATATCCCGCGCCCTTGGGTATCAAACAAAATCGCACGCTCCCGGCGCCTTTAAGACCCATGTCGATGTTGAAAGCTATTTGACACGAACGTTCCACCCGAATTAAAAGATATCATAACAAAAGCCAAACGCCAAAAGCCTAAACGCGACACAGCTTTTCGCGCCAAAATATATAGAAACACCGACGGCCCGGGTATAACGCATATCCCACCTATATTACCAACAAAGCTCTGCTCTTGGATTCCCCAATGTGTCCTCCTCACCCCACAACAGTCACCCTTGCATTATGCCTCCCCACATGCGAAGGAAACGCCACGTACTCGGGCGGCGCATCAGCATTCGATGGGGGCGCCACACTCCGGGGCACGAACATTCTGCTTGCATCTTCCAGAGCAACGGCCTCCGCGCTCCTGGCCCTCGCATTTTCATTCCCCGTCACACTCCCCTCAGCGCAGACCTGTAGTGGGATATTGAGGTTTAGAGTCGGATCGCTGACACCAGGCGCATGCACCGACAAGCTCATGTTCAGCGTATAGGTACGTGAGATGAGGCACGAGTGGAAGGTCGGGATGAAATTCTTGTTGTCGGTCTTGGTGACAGGGACGAGGATGGATGCGGTGTAGAAGTCGCCGCCTTTGTAGTTCTTGGACGCGAGTGGGATGCCGGTGTCGAACGTGGTGTTGGAGATGGTGGAGAGGGTTGACATGCCCGAGTCGCGACGTCCGCTGTTTGTCTCGCATAGAATTGGATCCTCGGATGCGGGGTGCTTTTCCCACTGTGCAGATGCTATGCACAGGGTAGATATGGTAGTGCTCTCTGCGAACACGCCTTGAGTGATATCATATCCGATGTGTGAGCGACTGGGAAGGCCGGAACGTGGAGTGCAGGCGTAGTATGTAGTCACTTTGATATTCGTCTTCAGTGAGCCTAGGCATGGAGGAACGTGGTGCTCCTCAGTGGGATCGAACCGGAGCAAAACTCTTGCGCGCGTAGATGGTGGAGCTTCGTTGGTCGTACGCGCACCGGGGATAATCATCGCTTTCGGTTGTCGAGACTGTGCCGTCAGGGTGCCCAGCTTTCCCTTGAATAGTCCCTTCTTAATGGCCTTCTCACATCGTGCTCTGTATTCTGGGTGTTCGTCCATGTTGAGCGGGGGCTGCTCCTCGAACACAGGCTTGATGCGCACCTTCCTTGCCTTCTCCACTAGAACGGATAGCCTGTCCTTGCTCTCATGAAACTGCAGTATCCGCACTTTGATGGCGTAGTTGATCTTCGCCATTTCAGGCGCCATGTCGTCTAGCAACGAACCGCCAAAGCCAGACAGCTCGGCATCTCCTAGGCTTGGTGGTAGCATGAGGTGGGTATTGAGGACGTAGTCTGAAACGACTTTGTGCGAACACGCACTTGGTAGAAGGTGCGCCGGGACGGTGAAGTAGAACGGAAAGACATACTTCTTTCCTGCGAGAAGTATCCGTGGTGTTGGAAGGTCAGAGTCGTCGATAGGTTGTTTCAACGTTAAGAAGCGGTGAGATGCTTCTGCTCGACCCGACATGGTAGGCGAGGGCGTAAGGCGTTCCACGTAGACTTGTGCGGTGCCTGCATCCCGCGTTAGCAATTTGCGTCGTTCCCATTCAGAGAAGCACCACTGACCAGTGAAAACGATTTGCACATCTTCGAACCGTGTATCATGTTGTGGGGTGATAGTGACAGTTCCTTCCATAGTATCCATAGTGGAATAGCTCGTCACATAGCTTCCCTGGCTATCATCGAGCTGGATATCGATGTCTGGCTGACTCATGTGCGCCATCTGCAGCATGCGGTAATGGACCTGGCTGCTGAATGTAGTCATGCCGCCTGAGTGTGCAGAGACGCGCGACGACCTCGGAGGCATGTCGTGGAATGTTTGAACAGCCGTGCCCCTTTCCGCCCGCGCCGCGAAAACAGACAAAGAATGTGGTTCTCCGGCGTTGCACGTGTGTGACGTGGGGAACGGCAAGCACTTCGTCGAATGCGGAGAAGCCTCGTAATATCGCTCTGCCTCGCGATTGAGAAAAGAAAGACCATATGAAAGGACCTTACTGCGGGTCGGAAGTCACTGGATTGAAAAGGAAGAAGGGACAGCGCGCTCCTCGCTGTCTTATACAGCCATGCTTGAGTCATCCCAAGGCTTGAGCTTGAGCTGGTAACGTGCGTCGACGTGCATGAGGTCAAACTAGGATGGTAATGGAGCCCTAGTCAACATGGCGTTCACCTTGCGGTCACGCTAACCGTTGACTGACGGCAGAGTTGCAGGCGGAGACATCCAAAGGGCGTGGCGCACGGTTAATCTACGCTAGCATTCGTCATCCCAGCCAATGACATCCCCATTAGCTACATGGTATACAGCAATGAGAGCTTCACTCACAAACAATGCAGAACCATCAGTGAACCAACACGTCGACTCATCCAGGAAATAGACCATCTACCGTAAAGCGCCACAGATTGCCAATTTACCCGCAATGCAAGCTTCTTCACATGTTGGATGCTTCTGACTTGGCAAGAGTGGAGAAGACTGGCTAGCGGCCCGGCTCGATCGCGTAAGGAAGTTTGAGGCTGGGGCGGAGATACTATTATTCATCCCATCAGTGTAAGGGAGGTATACACGTAGAGAGTTTCACCCTATATCATACACTGGAAAACCTCCATATATATCAGTCCAAACGCCATGCACTGCCAATGTCCGCCATCGCAGGTGAGGGAGAAAATTTTTTCGCTGGTCCTCCACGGGTAGTCGCTGCGGCAAAGTACGCAGTTGGACGGAACCGTATCACGATTTTTCTTATAGTGCAGTTTCGAAAGCTGGCTTTTCCGGCATGGGTTTTCTCTTATCCGGGATGCGCTTGCAGTTCCCACTCGCGCAGTCTCATGTAGGGCGCAGAGTCTTTACAATGGTAGCGAGGACACGGGCTGATATCGCTAGCGCAGCTGAGGCATACTATCCCGTAGCAGATCTACTCCGTATGGCTGAATTCCGATTCCGACCCCGCGAATTCTGAGCTGACGCCTATGGTGGATGAAGGTCGTCATCGTTGGGAAGGATGATTGGTCAGGCGTCTTTACTAATGCGAAGCTGAAGTGCGTGAGCGATGTCCAACCATAACTTTTTATACGAACAAGAGCGCTCGACAGCTCACACCTTGCGGTACAGGTCAAGATACGAAGTTTGTCAGCACGCCTCAGCCCTAAGGTGTAAGCACCCTGGTGCGCGGATTTGAATTCTAGATCAAGTGAAAAATCTATGGGTATCATGGGCTATGACTCTTCTTCACATCTTCAAGCGGCGCATTTCTCTCACTACAGGTGGTTACCATTATGAGAATGGGGTCCTCGACCCTAGAATCAAGCGCTCGGATCTATCTGCTGCCTTATGAGACAGCATATCCCGCTTCTCGATGGCAGGACCAGGTGTATTCCCCATGTTGTCGCGGCTTCGTTGGAATCGCCGGATACTTTTCCGCAATTCACTCAATTCCCACTCAACCCCTTGTTCTGCCCTGCCTCAGAAATGGCACGTCTTCCTCTTCCAAACTGCTTCTTTCGCTTTCCTTGACTCATCTCCCCAGTTCCTGCATATACCTCATATGGCACAATCTTCTGCACGTCCTCTGCCGAGATCCCCGCATGCCGAAACCGCTTCCCCATTCCCAGATCTCCCCACTGCACCCCGGTCGACGGGAAGTCATCCAGCTGACTCGTCGCCGCACAAAGCACACGTATACTGCCGAACATCTGTGGAATGAAGCCCTCGCGTCGATATGTGAACGCCCACCAACACACGCTGGTCATGGTGAGGATCATAACGGTCGCGCACCACAAGGGATATGCTGCGAAAGAGATCTGTATTCGTCAGTGGGGAGCACATGACGGGGAAGATTAGAGGTTATCTCACAATGTACATCGAGTGTTCAACATGGCGATCAGCAGACTTGTCCATCCAGATCGCTTCCTGCGTCTGCAACGCTTCACCAAGCACCCAGTGAGTAACGATGGAATAAACCATGACCGGAAACAAAATCTTCTTGGGCAGTTGTAGGAGGTAATCTTGCTCGAAGCTTTCTCCTTTGACAATGGTGCAGCGAAGACGCTTCCTCTTATGCTCCAGCTTGCCCCAATGGTACTCCTGGCTGACCAAAGTCAGGTTGTAGATTAGTAAGATGTATAATAACGAGTAGATGAATTGAGCTCCGTTGGATCTGCGACGGTAAGCTAAGAGTCAGTCACTGTGCTTCTTTAAACCTACATGCAGAAAGAGACAAGCTCGTTGGTCAGTTGATTGGGAGGAAGCTTTGCGATAGGAACTGATCTGTTGAAACCACCCCAGCCGCCCGTGTCTTCTTCGAATCGCTGAGTCCCGGTCATCATGCATCTAGTATTAGAGGGCATGCTGACGGGATTCCTATCGTAACCGGCCGAGAGTCTAGCGCAGTCGTGCGACTCTTCTTGGGCATTCGCTCCGAGACTATATGCATGTATATTAGCGAATCCTGTCGTTGAAGCAGTTGGCAACACTTACGGTACTGCTATAATAAGTGACGCTGAGAGCAAAACAAAGCTCACAAACATCATAATGCACATCTGTACTAAAGCCGTAGTGCCGAGATTAGAGATGAAGCTGCGCTTGATCTTCGTTGCAATAGTTGGTTGTGGTTGGTTGTGGAACTTGTTGGTTGAGTTGTATTTGTTGCACTTCTGACAATGTCCTATTTCGTCTCCAGTCTTAGAGTCTTCTTTGCTCTTGCAGTGTTTATGACAGACATGCGTGTTGCGTCGACGATAGGATTCATTTGCGTTGACCATGCACTCGCTGTTCTTCATCAGCATATTTCTTGAGGGCATGGCCACACTCATCTCACCCCTGTACTCGAAGCTCGAGATTTGAAGCAGAAGCAACAATGACATCTCCGAATGTCAACAACTGCTTCTTCAAGTGACCTCGCGCATGCACATTTACCGCGACCATGTATACGGCTTTGACCAATAAAGCGGCTGTGAGGATGAACGCCGCGTTCATTCTGATATTTAAGCGACATTTGGTGGGTTCCGGATCCTGCAATTCACAGTATACAGAATCGCTCATTGCGCATTTACCCTCTTTGAATTTGATACGAGCGGGATCCATATTGACAAGAGAGGCCTCCAGTTGAGTGACGTCGGTTGTGTTCGCTTGATCGGAACAGTTTTCCTTCGCGTAGTTGACGACGATTTTTGTAAAGACCACACCATTGGAAGGATCACCGATAGGAGTATGCACATCTTGTTGCAGAATGAGCGTCGACTCTCCAAAGTAAGCGTGTCCGGTCCTCAGCGCACTCCAGCAAACGAATGATGTTGTCCTCTTCTTTCTATATATGTTCGGTTTAGCCCATTGAAGTTCTTGAAAACTGGTAACATTGTATTCAACAGTTCGTGGCGGCTCGACAACGTACGACGGTCCCATTAACGAGTTGGCTAGGAAGTGAATAGGAATCGACGTGCAGACAAGAAGAATCCACGCCGCCCAAGACTTCTTTCTGTATTGACTTTTGTGATTGATGTTGAACGGCGAATTGGTTCCCACTCTTGAATCCCCAAACTTTTCGAGCATTAATTTGATGTCTCCGATTTGTAATGAGGTAACAAGTTGTTGATATGTGTTGCTCATACCGAGCACAAATGTCGCGCCTACGTTCACCACTAACAAGAGGACCGTATTCTCGTGCGTTACCGCCTTGCAACTCCTCGTCTTGCCGCCAATGGATGAGGAGAATCGGTTGGCCCTCTCACCGAAAGCCTTGGCATTAGTGCAGAGCACGATGACCATGGCGAAGGCGAAAAGCGACATGAGCAGAGCCATGCCCCTTAGTGAGCGATCCACTAAAAACTGATCATGCCAGACTCCGCGCCCAATTCGAGAGGGTTCGATCTCTGCAGCTGGATGCCGACCTATGGAGCTTTGCGAATAGCCTGGGAGCGCCTTGCGTCGGATCCGATTCAGGCTCTTCTCCCATCCGCTCTTTATCTTCTCAATACTGCTGCTGGGAGAATTGCACGTCTCAAAGCTGTTGAGACTACGTAGATCTGAATCTTCGCACTGTGACGGCGCGGCGTAATTTGAAAGTGACGAGACTGATGGATGTTGATGCAGCGGAGGCTCTGGATTCGCCGAACGGTTGGAGTTGCCAGTCGGTAACACTATGTCGACATACTCGGCGATGTCTTGGGAATTTCGGTTGGGGGGCAGCTTATTGTAATCGTAGCGCGTCGGCATGATTGTTGAAAACTTTGCAGCCTCTGTCGTCCTCTTCACTGCTGTGGATGCGCGTCAACAAAGACCGCGGCTTTAAATCAGGATACAGCATACAAAAAGCAAGACAAAAGTGGGAAGAGACTCAAACACCCGCGAGGGGCGACGCCTGATACCAAGTTCAGCTTCCATCAGGCGTCCCATGCTGGCAGAATAGCACCGCCTCAGGCTGCTATCCAATCAGAACCTCGATGTTTCGGAACGACGAATTCTAAAACCAGGATATGCTTCCTTCATGCAAGGTGATATTCAACCGCTTGGTGAGTATGGGGGCGGAGTATTTGGCTTGCAGCAGGGGCCAATCTTGCCATCATTAGAGAGCGTATTTGCGCTGAAGGATTCCTGGACATCTAACCATGGCGTCAACAGCAGTGGCCAATCCTAGAAAACAAAATCCTCGAAATTTCGAAACGAATTTGCATCTCGTGCTGTATAGAACATGGTCTCAGCAACGAAGGCTGCGCGATTGGACAAGGATGCGGCGTCGGAGTACGAAACATCGCAGCCACGGAAATGACAGCGGAAAGATATACGCAACTCCACGTTAAAGGCAACAAAACTAGGCTTTCGCTCGGAAAGGCGCTGACATGGGGAGTGGGAAGGAAGGACGATATACAATGACAGAATGGATTCCTTGCCCCCGCATTTTACCTCTCCAAGCCTAGCCCGAAGCAGGCGCCTGCAGGCCGTTTAACGATCACGTGATAGCGCGTGTGCGTTCACACCGCAGCATTCTATCACGACCAACTCAATAGCTTTGAGGACGGGCCCACTTCGGGGGAATGGAGTTTTGGTGACCTAGAGCGTAGTGTGTTTACATAACAAAGTTGCTTGCATAGGTACTCACGCGCACGGGTGGAATTGGAATCACGTTTTTTTTGCCACCAGCGCTCGAATTCATTTGATTGATGCGTAGGCCCTTATTGGTTCGCAAAGGATGCAGTTTCCACGTGACTCCAATTTCCCCCCGAGTAGTGCCTGCGAACCCAAACCGCGAGGACCTGACGATACCAACATTCTCACGCAACAACCACCAAACGCCAGCTATCTCATCGTTGCAGCGGGAAGAGCTCATGTTTCCATGTGAACTAGCGTATTGTGAAACATGATTATATAATGGGGTTCCTTTCGGCGCAGTGTCGGTGCGGATAAAATCCGGTTGCCTTGCAACCAACCTTCACTCATGGAGCGTTTTGTGTTCCCGTTATGGCCTCTCAACGTGTCCCCAGAACTATTACGCCATTGAATTGGAAAAACGACATCAACGCCGAGCGCTCACTGCCTCCCATTGATTGGAAGGCTCTTCAGGAATATGCGATCGGTATAAAGCGTGCACATACGAACCATGATAGCGAAGTCGGTTGTCAGCTCTCTTCCGAGTATAATATGGGCGGGCTACATATAGTCCGGCGGCTTGACTTTCACGATGGAACTAGTTGGGTGGCACGACTACAACTACACAAAGCTACCGCAGAGTCATGTCAACGTCTGCTACAAGAGGTCCACACGATCCAAGTCATTCGGGAACGATCAGCGATACCGGTTCCAGAGATAATTGCATACGAGCCTAGCTATGACAATACCGTCGGTGTAGCTTTTATGATTATGGAGTTCATTCCAGCAGACACAGCTATGGATGCGTTCGGGGGATGGCCTGTTCATAGGGGTAAAATCCCTCTCCGTTTTAAGGACCAATTCTATGCCGCAATGGCTAGAATACAGGTATGTAGCAGATAATTGATATGGAATCAAGCTAATAAAATAAGGTCGAAATGGCATCAGTACGTTTTCCGAGGATTGGAAGCGTTGTCAAACTCTCCGATGGAACCTACTCTGTTGGCCCTATACCTGGCGTTGGAGGCCCATTCGATTCAGCAGCGGATTTCTTCGAGGCCTGGGCGAAAGGGACGAAGTTTCCTTACAGTGAGAGTTTCATTCGAGAAAGGACACCCTCTGCGGTTGTTGGCGAGATTCTGGAATCCATCAAAGACTTCCCGTCAAAACTTTTGAACTTCGCGCAACATCATCGCTTTCAGGAAGGCCCCTTCCCGATCATTCACACTGACCTATATACAAGCAACATTCTTGTGGACTCTGACTACCATATTCGGAGTGTGATCGACTGGGAAAACGCGATTGTTGCTCCCTGGGAAATGGTCGAATTTATCAAAGATTTGTCCATTGTACCGCCTGTGATGGACGGACCGTTTTATCGTGAGGAAGAGTCGGACCGACAAAAATTGGCTGACCGGATGAGGTACATTGAAGTGATCAGGGGGGTGGAGCGGGGGCAGCGGCTTGACAATAAACTCTCCATGGCACTTAGCGATTGGAACACCCAGAACCAGGCTTCCGCAGCCTGGTTGTATCTCGACGGCAGGATTGGTTTCTACTCAAGTATATTTGAACTCTTCGAGTAATGGTGACTTGTTGATGCTAGGTCAATCATGGTAGCTAAAATGCAAGACCACAGATGTGAAAAGCGCCTATGATTTTTTAAGTACGCAGGGACTCAAACATCGGCCACGCTCAACTATGCTTACTCGTGATTGACCGAAAAATTGGGAACCTTGGGTGTGCGATGTAAAGGCGTTAATCAGCGTGACGGATAGTCTATGTAGACTTGTAACCCAAGGGTCGCTCCCTCTATAGGCTGGGTGGTGTCTCAGGCTTCTGACGTAGAAACTGATGACGTAAAGACGGAACAGGCCTGGCAGAGGCGTGGGTATGGCGCGGCAGTAATCGGGCATATCCGTCAGCGCACATGCTGCACATATCAACTTCTCTTCCCAACACCCTCGAATGACACCAACGCATGTCATGTTAGTTATATTAGGAAATTCGTTCCCGACTACGCAGCCGGGGAAGGACATTCACGGTGTTCCATATCTTTCGGTCTATTGTGAGAGCCAAACAAGCTAGCACGCTGACGAGATCCCCTAATACAGGTTGGGTTGATCGGCGGCAATTGGGGTTTTGCTGCAGGAAAAGACTCTGAACTGCGTGTTGTTGGTACCAGGTGGAGTGCACCTTTTGCTTTTCCAGTTCTAGCCTGAAGCAGGCAAAATCGCGTGAGGTCACGTGAACTCAGACATTCACAACGTCCTGTCACAACTGATAGAACATGCTAGGACCTTACATGAGACATTTAATGATTAGCCCCACTCTAATGCCAAGTCTTACCGAAATGTTGTTCTTCTTGTCCAATTCACGCGTGCTCTAAATATCACTCCTCGCCTTGGTATCGCCTTGCTACGACCTACCTAAAAACCCCCAAAAAGTGGCTGTACCGGATGACCCGTTCTCCTGTATTGAGCGCCTTGATAGCAATCTCGACGCCCTATTTTGCCAGGATGAGAACCACGGTCCGAGCCCACTTCAGCGCCAGAGAAGCATCAGTAAAGCTATCGTGACAAGAACGTTCAGCTCAAGTTCTACTTAAACAAAAGAACCTGCCAAGGAGTTAAAGCTGTTCCGCAATTTTTTTCTAGGCTTACCATATTGGTGAGGACTCTTTTGAGACGCAGAAAGTATGTATCAGGCTCAGTGCATGCATAGTGAATGGCTTGTGGTTGCCTGCTTCAGGAATTTGATTCAATGCAGCTACATTATCTCATACAGCCAGGCGGAAGAAAGGTGATACAGCAGTATTGGAGCCTGGTCCTAATGGATGCCCACTTGCAGCTAGCAAGCTCTCGATTGCGCTAGAGAACCAACAGACCTCCAACGATTTTTCCAACGGACCCCTCCTTCGTCCGACCAGTCAGCGTCGATAGCCATCAAGGCTTAATACCTGCTTCCGATATGAAATTCAGAATCTTCTCAAACGCTTCCAATCGACCATAGTGCAGGTTGATATTGTGTCCCATGTTTGGGATCGTAATGGCCTGCGATTTAGAGGCATCTCTGTCGGGGTAGAAGAGAGCAAGCGCATCGGCTGTCACATCCCCTTCTCCTGCAAGACAGTTGCCCTGACAATAGAACCAATCTTGTTGCCCGTTCAATATCTGCACGGGCTTGGTGAAGTTTGTTGGCAAATAGATGCCTCCAAGCGTCAGCGTTTCGCCAATCGCGTTCGAATGACGGGCTTCAAACTCTTTCGTGAAGACTGTTATTCAGTTAGTATGAGGGTCTCTTTAAGGAATAGTGTCTTACTCTTGGTATCAAAATGCGGATAATAGAAAAAAGCAAAATGCAGTGCCTGTAGGACTGGTCCAAGGGTAAAATAGCCGTTGGGGAGTTCCTTCAATTCAGGTCGGTCTGGAAGGGTGTTTGAAATTTGTTGCGCCGCAGCCGCGAAGCCAGTTCCGGATCCCTCGAAAAATGCAGAGTGACCGGTGAGAGCGACGGCGTCCAAGTCATCAGGGTGCAGTCTAGAGACTCCTTGCGTGAGCGCTGCGCCCAGCGAGTGCCCGACGCCCACAACTTTTTGGAAAGCCATGCCACCAATCTTTCCATTTCTCACCTTTTGGACAAGGGCATGCGCAAGTTCGACCTGCAACGGCACTTGCACGACCTGCCAGGGGTCCGGATGGTCCGATTTTCCAGTTCCAAGTCGATCGTAAGAAAATGTAGCGTAACCTTTGACGGCAGCTGCATCTACATAGCTATAACCAGGAGCAAAGTCCCAGTATGTGTGTGTAAGAGTCCCACCGTGAGCAAGGACATGAATGGAGGTGAGGTTCTTCGTGCTTTTGGGATCTGCGGGAACGCAAAGCTTTGAGTAGATGGCGAAAGTGTCGGAGACTGTGTTGGTGCCCCCAATACTCGTAGCAAAGGTATCGCTATCTCTGCGGAGAAAGTTGGAGATGAACTCAGTCAGTTCGTAGTTGTTCGCTGGACCCTTGTAGAGCACTTCGACAGTTGTAGCGACCACTGGAACGTTGACGATTCCTGAGACGCACACAGCATTTCCGCCGGCAGAATACGAGAACGCCGGGCTAGAAATGCCAGATGTATTCAGCGCACCGTAAGACGAAATCCCGCTCAATGAATTCATGGCTTCAGAGGAGGTATTTCCGAAGAGTCCGTTCCACAGGAGGGCAGCTTGGGACAAGGGGTCGAGAAGGTTTTTCATTGAGACGGAGAGGTTGGAACGGGGATAAAGAAGCAAGCAGTTGCGAGAGGGAAGGTTAGAGAAGGAATAGTAGGAGCAAGCAGCGTGCAGCTCGCAAAATATGCCTTGGTTGTGGAGCTGCGCCGCATCCACTGCGTTGGGACCCAATCACAGTGATTGGTCCAGTGTGTTTTGATCGTAGGGACGCTTATCACTATCGATTTCTACGCTATTCCTAGCGCCATGCTTAATCTTGCAACAAACACTTCTAGTTCTATCGAGCTTGATTTGATGGCTTACACATTCAGCCTGATTCTGTTTGGTGTTGTTATCTACCTAGGTACACTCTTGACCTCGACATCCAACTCCCCACCACCCTGCTTCTGGTCCAAAGTGGCCCCAGCTAGTGGCGCTGGTAGCCGTATCTATGTGCCGTCATTAGTCACCGCCAACGTGAAGGTATCAGGGAACACTTACAAAGACACGCGTACAAGCTTGACTGTACGCTTCCCGAAGCAGTGGCAGGGCCTCGGGACCTGCTACGTAGTAGAGATCCTGAAAGTTTACCACGCCGCACGGGAATAATTTCTTTGACACCATGACCCTGCGAGTTACCATGTGGCACGGGAACAATCCCTTCGACTTCATGAATCTACGAATCGCCGTGACGCACGTGTATCTTCCCTTCCGCTTCGTGATCCTGCAAGTTACCGTGCCGCCTAGCTACATTTTCTCCGGCTTTATGACCTATCATGGAAGGAGTAAAGCATTCAGAAGTAAGATCTGCTCGAACGCAGGGCATATGTACCGGCTAAACAGGGCGAAATGTGCTGGTCGAACCCTTGCGGGGTGGTTCATCGATTTACTCTTTCGTACCAACTGCCAACGCTGATAGCGGTACCAGCATGAAGAAAGAAACCGCACAATCAGAGAGACTCAATGTCACAAGAGCGTCACAAGACATGGTGAAGCCGAGCAGCCAAGATGTCACCGCAAGGTCGGCGACAGACGATCAGCCATTTTTGCTTTCAGGATGGAAGTTACAGGCTCTCATCGCAAGCCTTGGTCTCTCCATGCTCTTGGTCGGATTGGTATGTAAATAGCACACTTTCTCGAAGTGATACCAATTTCAGCAGGACTTCACCATGGTAGCAACCGCAGTACCGACGATCACGACCGAATTCAACTCTCTCGAAGACGTGAGCTGGTATGGATCCAGCTTTCTCATCGCCATTTGCGCCTGTCAGCTCCTCACTGGCAACTTCTTCGCAGAATTCTCCCACAAAGTCATATTCATGATCTATGTTGGTATCTTCTTGGTTGGGAGCGTCATTTGTGGCGTTGCGCAATCATCTGCGAAGTTGATCGTTGGAAGAGCAGTAACTGGCATCGGTGCTAGCGGACTGTTGGGAGGGACATTGATTGTGATCTCTACAGTCGTCCCCAAACCTCAACAGCCTCTGTATTTGGGCTTGGTCGTCAGCGTGTACACAAGTACGGCAGTCTTGGGTCCGCTAATTGGGGCGGCGTTCACCGAACATGCGTCTTGGAAACGGTGTAAACAACACTCATTTTGGGCCTCAGATTACGCTAATGCGTATCTTTGTAGGCTTCTGGATCAATCTTCCCATCGGCGGTATCACCTTGGTCACTGTACTACTATCCCTGAACTCGAGAAAACATATCAACGAGAAACGGTCCGTTGTGACGCGCCTACGAAGCATGGACTTGGTCAGTTTCGCCCTGTTCAGTGGAGCCGTAGTTGAGCTTCTCCTCGCTCTTTAGTAGGCGGGGTTCGGATACCCCTGGGACTCGTCCGTTATAATTGGGCTCATGGTAGGATTTGGGGTGATGCTTAGTACTTTCATCGGATGGCAGTGTCATTTGGGAGACGAAGCTTCCTTCCCGCCGAAGCTCTTTAAGAAGCGAACAGTGTGTCTGGGCATGTTCGTATACTATTTGCAGATACGGTTCCAGACGGTGATGGGTGCAAGTCCACTCAAGAGCGGTATCATGTACCTGCCAACAGTGGGTGCAGACATGTTCCGTCCATGGACGTAGAAAAAGTGATTGCGGCTAGAGCTAGTTGTTTGCCTACGCTCACTACCGAGCTTTGCTAAGGTTTATTGAACACCAAAAATCACCCTGCATACGTCATATATACTAATTTAACATATATTAACGTTAAAATAGGGCACTTTCGAGATATTCTAGAGTTAGAATAACATTAACAGCATGGTGGGATCAACATCATGTCAGGATTTAACACATGCTGGCCTCTATCATGTCTCGGCTTCTAGTGTCTCGTTGTAACCTCCTGATACAGTGAAAGGATTGTAGTACGATATTGAAAAAGGAGGTAATATTACTACTATTTCAACTACTACTACGAGTCCCCTACTGGTAGCACGTATCTTCTCTGAGTACCATGGTATACTGTGGAGTTAGTGATAAGCGAGGTAGACACAAGAGAAGCGCATGCGCAGGGTCGTGGGAAGATTGGCTAAAAGAGAAGACAAGAGAGAGAGAGCCGCGCGAAGCCTGTATGAAGGGATCGGATTCAACCACGCAATCTACCCAAATAAACACGCGCCTATCCTGTTCGTGAAGCGTGGTTGAGATACCGTACCGCGCTTCACAGGGGTAATAAAGGCGCTGTACAGCGGTAACTCACTCCAATCACACTTTGATATAGACTCCAAATCTTAATGTATATTGGTAAGTGTGATAGTACTATACAAACACTTTATGTTAGAGACTATGTTAGGGCTGAGATAGCCTCAAAGCTCTGTCAGGGATGTAAGGAAGGAGCAACCTCAGTAGCTTCCCATTCTATTATCTAGTATATACACACTCTAGCGCTATATAACAATAATATCTATAGCTAGAATAGCCTCGTCAATAGCCCATATATATACAGAACTAATGCGGTCATTATTTAAAGTAGTAGAGCTGCAAAGCGTTAACATTCACCCCCTTATAGCATATCTAAGGATGCCAAGGATAGAGGAATACTATAGAATGATCAATATTAATACTAATAGTAAGAGGATATCACGCATTTAATATCCTATCCTATCCTTTAAAATAGTATTGTGTGTGACAGAGCTCAGAGATTATATCAGACCCCTGACAGAGCTTAGATACCGTATCACACCTGAGATCCTCTCACTATCTTGAGATAGATTCAATATATGAGATTTCCTCACATAGAATACTACTCAGAGATATATCCATGAAATCGTTTGAGCTTTAAGATCTATTCACCCACTCATGGTTGCGCGCTACGGTACTCTCGTGCGTGGTAGTTACCTTCTCATTAGTTTACTAGGTATATATTTGGCATACAAAGTTAAGTTATATATTTATTAATGATATAATATTAGTATCTAGTAGTTACGTCCGCTATGTACATGCTCGTTGTTCGTTGAGCGCGAGGGATTGGTGACTGGGAGCTTCGGGGTAACTCCAATAACTCCGGCACCCATTCGGGCAGGCTCTCGCGGAAAGATAAACTCGGGAAATAAGCTATAAAACTCGCGTTACCACTAGAGCTTAGCAACTAGGCGTACGTATAAAGGACTGAATTACCCGTAGATGGGTTTTGCAGAGTATGGTTGGCTTATTTCCCGAAATTTTACTACCGCGAGGGCTAAGCATTGCTAAATCACCACCCTAGCTTTTCACCGTCACCGTACAACATCCACATACTGATAATACTGTAGGCCCGAAAATGAGATTTTGATTCTGGAGACCCCGGAAGATATGGCTGGAGACCGCATTCAGTCTACCATTAAAAGGGCGGTGAAGAAACCCGCACCGAAGTCAAAGAGTGCATCGAAGCCAACAGCTTCAAAGAAACAGAAGAGAAATGCGCCGCTGTGGTCTTCCCCAAAGGTTAGGTCGACAGATGATAGTGATTGGGTGGAAGGAGAAACCCAAGCCAGAATCAATAAGAAACAAGGGAGTGGAACGAAAAATAAGGAAGGCGCACGGAGGTAGACAAGTTTAAGCTTAAAGTTGAGATAAACTAACAATAAGTTATACTTGTTATAAAATACCTTAACCCAACGATCAACGTCCAATACCTATGGTCTGAACCAAATGCGAGCCCGGCTTGTTCGTTCAGATACGACCCATATCGAGCTTTTGCTCTTCATCATATGTTGATGACGACGTAGCTGTTACCTTCGCTGCGGCCATCAAAGCATTAGCTGACGACACATTGCGCATCAAAAGATTCTGGAGGTCTATACATGACATTTACATCGAAAGAAAATGCAAAGAAGGATTTACTGTGTACCGCGCAGCTTCTCATGACTACAACTCTGTGTGGAAGTTCACGGAGCAGAGATTTCTCATCCAAGACAGCGGTCGAACCGTTTCCTTTGACAAAGTGAGAGACTGCAAGCTCACCGACAACAAGTCCCCACATCCCCAAAGACGCATCACATACACACGCACCACCACCTACTGATAAACATAGCAAAACGGCCCCGCCGTCGTCGAAAACAGCTGATTACTCGGTACTCCATCCTTACCCGCGGGAGCCAAAACATCCAACCACTGCGCATCCGTCGGCTTCCCCCTCGCCGAGTTCGGATTCATCCAATTCGTGCCACCTGTCCTATGTCAGTATCATCATCACCTCAGGGTAAAAAAGAGTCGAAGCAAAGCGATTAATTGACGTACCTTCATACATCACCGTCCTCGCTTTAACCTCCTTCTCCAAATAATTCGCCCACATCCACCAATGCCTATCCAACTGGCCATGATGCAGCCAAAACGCCGGCTCCCCAGGACTAACATAAACATCACCGCCGGGGTCCCCCCAGATGCTGAAATGGCCCGAGGAATGGATCGCTGTCTTGGAGCCTGCGTCGTTCTGGATCGAGTCCTGGAATTTGCCGATGGCGCTGTTGGACGTGATGTGCGCGGCGAGCTCGGCGGGTCGCAGCGACGACGTGGCGAAGTAGTTGTTGACATCGCGGCGCAGACAGCGCGCGTTGTCGCCGTAGCCGTCGCGTTGGGGGTTGGCTTTGATGTTGAGGGCGGGGTCCATGGTCGCTGGGGGAGTGGGGTGTTAGCTAACTAGGGGGCGAGGGGGAGAGATGTGGATGGGAGACGTACACATTAGGGGGCCGAGGGAGATGGTTAGGTTGCCGAAGGGGCCTTTGGTTACGCAGCCGCCTCCTTCGCCAGCGGGAAGGGGCTTCCCGAGTAGGTTACTGGTGTGCTTGACGTAATCGCCGTTACCTCCCATACTCCATTCGTCGCCGTTGAAGATGGGGGAGGTCGTGAGACTAGGGTACTTGCCCCAGTTCCAGTATGGTTGGGTGCCTTTGTATTCGCACTCGGTTTGTAGAGCGGTTTCGTAGGCCCTGGCTTGTGTTAGATTTGAGGTGTTGAGGGAGGAAGCAGGTGTGTACCAGATGTAGTATCGATGCCAGTGCATGAAGTTGGCGGTGGAGTGGACTGTCGGTGTCATATTCATGTGCTATGGGACGGACTGTCAGTGTTCCATCCCAAATATGGTAAGGCTCACGATCGTCTCATGGAAACTTACCACGACGATGAAGTCATCGTAGCGGGTTTTCGCGCCCGGGTACTTCTTAGCAGGGAGCTTGCTCGGCTTGCTTCGAATACACTTGACGGCTCTAATGTACTCCAGTCTCTCCTCCTTGCTCAGATCGCCACTATACATATCAGTGTTACGTTGGCCTCAATATCTATATCACTCACTATTCCTTCCGAATGGCGACGTTGTTTTTGTTGCAAGTAGTACGAGTTATTCCATCAGCGAGCGTGCCATCTAGAACCTTATAAGCGTTGGCAAGGGCCGACTTCTGAATGTCCTCGATCGTGAGCGCTTGCCTCTTGGTGAATGGCCAGGCAGAAGCACTACCCGTGAATAGGCATAAACACGCCGTGACGGCGGTAATGACTGCGTTGCCAGCCATGATGACCTGTAAGTATTGACACTGCAGGGAAGAGGAGTACTACTTGAGACGAGGCACCCCAGCTTTATAAAGGGTTCCCCTTTCTCAAGTCCTTTTACCTCGCAAGCCATAAACCCTGCACACATATGTTTCTGCAAGGCAAGGGCGGTATGTTTTAGATAGCTTCCACCCTGGACGGAACGTGGTGCCGACGAGTATTGAGATCAGCTAAACCGGTCTGGAGAAGAAGATCGGTTGATGCCGAGCACAAGAGGATTCGTTGACATGGACCCATGACAGCAACTCATATAGAAGCATTTCGGTTGGTTCAATTACCCAATCAACACTGCTGAAATCTAGTTGCTGTTTACAATTGAATGCTGGCGCAGCTATTGTGCCCTTGTCGATACAGTGGTACACTGTAAGCTACACTGTAAGCTGCACAATTTTCGGCGCAGTACGGCGGTTTTCGCCACTGCTATGGTAACACCCATGTACAGTCGAAGTTACGATACGATGTCAGTAATAGCTATCATATTCAGGCTATATTTACAAGACTCTAAAAGGTTGCACGCAGCGCCAGTGGTGGTGAGGGGGTATAATCGGACATACAGGATTACCATGACTGCTCAAGCATTTCCCGAAAGGTAACAAAGGGCTACGCGCAGCTTACATATGTCAACCTCCTACTATACTACGGCAGAAGCCAGGAATCGTCCAGAGCGAGGATGCCATGCAAAACAGCGCTTTCACAACATCAGTGCTCCCTTTTGTTGAGATTGCCAAAAAGTTTGTAATCCTCTCCGTCAGAAAAGAGAATATACAATCGTTCCTTTAAGATTGGATGGTTCTGGATCGTTGCACGGCTTCGTAACTACCGGTGACTGGCGCTCGTTGCTGGTGTTTTCCCTTTCTGCCGGTGGAGATCGACCAATGCGAAGACAGGTATTCAAGCGACTGTAATTGTCATAATATCGTGAGAGTGGTACTCTGACCTGCTCTTGATGCACCCCGGACTTGGCGGTAGTATTATGGTGGAGCCTCTGCGCCTTGGTCCCATCGGCTCATGTGTCGGGCGATGTCGGTATTTCCGTTGCTCGCGCCGGTCGACCGCATCACTATGAGAACTTTCTTGGGCACCCGTCAAGCCTCGTGGAGTCCCTTGATGTCGGCGTTGTGGAAGTGGAGTAAGCTTCGCGAGTAACATGGAAGCTCATCTGGAGAGTAATGGATTGGCCAGCAAAGGGTTTGAGCTGAAACACTGTCAGTGAGCCTAAACGTAAGCTTCTTACCTCCAAGTCAGTCTCTTGTCCAAATCTTTGCACTCCCTCTTGATCCTCTTGAGCGCATTCGTAGGTATTTCGCTACAAACTGAATTGTCCTTTGTAGACGTGCACACTTCTTTGAGAGAGTATACGGTAACGTACTTGTTCCTCATAGTAACACGGCTGATGCGTGCACTGCGGCTCATCCCGAAGTACTCCTGCGCTTCGCTAGGCGTTATCAGAAGTGGAACGCCGTTCTTCTGGAACCTATGGTTATCGCTTGTACTTCCGCTTCCGAGCGAGACGTTGTTGGGAGTGCACATGCTTTTCTTGCTTTGCTCTTACTCCCGGAGGTAGCTGGCAGATGCCTGTGGGGTTTCTCGTAATACGCTGTAGCCGCGCGCAATGAGAAGTCTTTGGCGGCTAAATTCGAAGACTTGAACCATTCCACGTACGTTGGAGGGACATTGCGCAGCTGCTGTCCGTTATGTTTGCCAAAGGTTATTCGATACTCGCATGGTTCACTCGAGGTGTTGAGTTGGCTCGCGGTTGGCACAGGTGGTGCTCGCGCTCTTGCTCAACAACAGCAGCGGCCAAATCTGGCTTGCCGTCTACAATTCCCCGGTCTTTAAGGGAATTGATGTAGTCGGGCGCGACTCCAGCTATTGTCTTGCCATGATGTATACCAAAGTCGAATCAATACGCCCGAGGCCCCTCTGCGTGCAATTGGGATGATTGGGGCTGACAATTGGGAGTTTGAGAGGAGACCATTGAAGGTGCTGCGGAGCTTGGCGGCATGGTTTGTGTCTGTTGGCGGCCTGGAGGAGGAGCAACTGTTGAAGGTTTCCCCTCGTTGAATTGCTGCAGTGCGCAAGAAAGACCTGGCATCATCAGCGCCATATTCTGGTCCACACGCAGATATTCGATATAGTTCTCAGGAACCTCGAGCAACGTTTGCCCGCATGAACGCGGAAGGGAGTTTGTATAGCGGAGGATCGGCGACGGATGGCGTTGGTGCGAGAAGAGCGCTAGATCGGGATGTGTTGGTTGCGACGATGGAAAGTTTGTGAAGATAGACGTGGGCTGGGAGGAGCGCGGACAAGGCTGTGAAGATGGTGTCATAAGCTGCCTCGCCTTCCATTCGCGCTCCCATTTCCAAGCGCATCCCTTAGATCAATTCGATCCTTTGGCACTTCTTTCTCCTTCAGCCAACGAATGTAGTGTTCCGGCACCTCGTCAAATGCCTTCTCCCGGTGCTGTCCGAAATTGAAACGACACGGCGCGGTCGACACTGATGCAGCGGGTGATTTGCTATTGTCGGTATTGGAAGTGTATTTCTGAAGGACACTCTGCGAGCTCGATGGAGGGAAGCATTGGATGCGCGCGATTGATGAAGGTGGTGTTGTGGGAATGTTTGCGTCGCGTGGCGTCAGGGCTGTCCGTGGCGCAACCGGAGCGCATTGGGTAGTGGCTGTTGAATTGGATTCTCCGGTAGCGCAGACTTCGTCAGGATCGATGTCCGACCCATAGTTGGAAGACATGGTGATGGTTTCGTGCAAATTGATAGACTCCGAAGGTGGGGTGAGGTAAGCCCAAGTAAGTATTCACGGCGCCTCGGGAAGCAATGGCCGGTTGGATAGATCTTGCGTTAAGGCTCCCCACAATGATGACCGCTAAGCTAGCCGACCGGGTAGCTGGCCACCCGTGGATGCTGGCCACCCCTCAGAAA
>ML977078.1:300-12643 GCA_010015675.1 Byssothecium circinans | reverse complement strand
AGCTTGAATTGATTGCAAAATGCACCCAATTTGTATAGGACTAGATTGACTTGAATGAATTGGGTTTTGCAATCAATTCAATCAATCTTATCAATCCAGATGGCTTGTTGCGGACTCTGCGCACTGCCACGACATTGGTGTTTGCAGCTCTCAATGGTAGCATCGATGGCGGATCGACTACCCAGCTCCAGCATAATAAGATACGGAATATCTCTAGCATCGCTTGCGACGTTGACGTTGACCTCGTCAACGATAGGCTTATTGTGGGTCAAGAGGTGCCACAGCCTACTGCGCCCCCAACCATCAACTCAGTCGAACATCTCCTAGTCGGTCGCCCGAACGTAACTTTACACAAGGACCGACACAGGTATGATCCCAAAGGGACAAACACGCTTAACGAATTAGCCCTTTGGTTTGGAGTCGCGCCTATTACAGCAGGCGCGTCATTATTCGGCGGCGCGCCTATGTGGATGTACATTGAAAATGATCTTCCGCGGCGATACACATCTTCGAACGAAGGCTACAATAGCGGATGGACTACGCAATATATTGAGAACTTCATTCGCGTCTGCATTGGCTCTGCAGCCCAAGCCGAAAGCCGCATTTGGCCCGACGGCGACCCAGTCCTCATGAAATCACTCGCTTACACCAGACAACTCGACCCACATCGCGTTCCGCTCCTCTTCATTCTTCCGCTCATCATCCTTGCCATCTCTGTACTCCTCTCCATTTGGAACACGCGTCTACATCGTAATCGAGACATCCCTATCATGCGCAAAGCTACACTCAGCGAGATCCTCAAGAGCGCGCAGACTGAGGATATCATTCGCGAAGCTGGCGAAGAGATGATTGATCCGAGGCGGCCGTCGAAATTGAAAGACTTCAAGGTTCGGTTTCACGAGGCTGAAGACGGGATCTGGGGGATGCAGGGGGAGGGGAGTAGAGGTGGATGGGGCCGGCTACCAAAAATGTGAGGAGCCTAGTCTGACGCACCTTAGTGTTATTATAGGCTAGGGTTAAAACTAGTATTATTTACACCAAAGCGCAAACTATAGGGTTGCCGGAGAGCCTTAGCCATCCGAACCTTCCCTTACTAAGAGAAGCTTGCAATCACGCCCCACATGTTTGTTTGTCTTCTCTCCTTCCTCCTGCAGGGAATGGTGTTTGCGCTAAGTATATTTAGTCCCTTAGATATAGAAGCGGTTGTGCATTACAAAATGTCAAGTTACATCAATTAAATTGATCATTAGCTCAACCTCCAACTACTTTCGCCGCACTTTCATCCAGCCAGCGCGTTTCTTATGTCGCCTCGAGTGGAACGAGTCAAGTACTACTGCTGATCCAAAGACTTTCGGTTGAGGCAGTGGCGCATCAAAAATAAGCAGGAGTAGAAGGCCAAAGGTATGTTGAAGCGATTGAAGGAACCCACCAAGTCATCGAACTAGAGGACTGAGATTTTAAAGAGGTGATCAAGGGTCTCAGAAAGACGAAGCTCATTTATCGTCTAGAGCTTTAGTGATGCAGACGCACTCAATACACGAATGGGAAAGACTTGCGAACTAACAGTTTGGCAGATAAGATGAAGAATTCGACCATATTTATAAAGCTATGGGGGGACAGCCGACGTTCACTAGTACAGAATCGAAGAGAAATCATGTTCTGAGACTAAGAGGCCGTTGAATCAAGTGAAAGCATGAAATTGAATGCAGACGGGTATCAGACGTAGGAACTAACATAAGTACATAAAGAACATAACTTCCATCGACTTCCATCTAGCCTTTATTCTGAGATCTTCGGTTCAATTCGCAATGGTCTTTTGCGTAATATTGGCCAACCATTGTCCCACAAACATCGCAGGGAAATTTTTCGGGGGGTTTTGGCCTTCTACGGCATTTGGCAGCGTTGCGCATATGCTTGTGAGCATTCGTCGAGTTAGAAAAAAGCCGTTTGCAGAATGCGCAGGGGGTGGGCTTCTGACTGCGCTTCGAGGTCGTCGAAGTTTCAGAGCCCAAGGTAGTAGACCGTGGTCTTTGCTGTTGTACAGATGCGGTGCTGCTTCTACCGGACGACAACGTTGGGGTCGTCCCCTGTTGTGGTGAGTGCCAAATTTGTGGCGCTGGCAAGGGCACCATTGGCAACGTGGGGAGCAACCCATAACTCAGTCCGCAGTCGTGGCCTTCGGGCGACGGGGAAGGATAGCTCGAGGTCCTTCGGTGAAGGTCTACGCCGTCGATGGCAGAAGCATGCCGTCGAAGTGAATCTATAATGAGGCTGTTGCGGGTTATACTTTGCGACCAGCCGATATCCTCAACTCCGTGCCGCTCCCACGATAGCTTCAAGCTATTTGTGATGGGAAGGAAGTTTTGCCATGCTGCGTGTAGTGTAAGCATCGTACTAGAGGAGAGGGGGACGTCTAAGAAGACTTACTGAGCAAGCAGGCTAACACTACTCCGAAAATAACGGTCCCCACTACGGCGGCGGTAGAACGGGATACAGCATGGAATATCGGCCTCTCTACCTTGAAGTAGAAGTTTAGGTCGGGATCTCCAGGGTCCCAGCGAATAATGGGTAACTTTGACCATGAGATTGAAGTGTTAGGACTGCCTGCCTGATTTCCACAACTATCCGGAAAGATTGGAATCTCAGCGTTGGATTGAGCTGGCACAGGCATTTGGGAGATGATGTCCCGGAGGGATTTTTGGAAGTGTTGCAAGAGTTTCATCGGTGGAGACGGTGACACGTGTTCATCGATTCGTAGCCTATACATAACACGAGCGAACGTCTCAAATATAGTAAGATCTCCGAGGTTTATCGTTTGCTTCCAACGATGGAGATCATGTATGAATCTGGAAAAAAGTCAATTAGCGTTCTAGCTGTATGGAGAGGAAGCAATACTCGTTCAAGCCGCAAAGTTCGCCCCCACTTAAATGCGGAACGGAGCGCATGCTATCCGCCATCAGTATGAGGCTTATGACTTCCTGAGTCGACTTCGGTAATACGTCGTTAAGAACATTGTTTATGGCGTTGAGCCCTGACTTCCAAACACGGACGGGGTTTTCCGCTAACGCGGAGAGCTGGTGTAAGGATGTCTGATCACTGCCATCTGCGGTAGAAAGCAGATCTCGGAGTTCACCACATTTGTCCCGCAATGTCTTGCGGAGGACTCTCCGTATGAAAAGACGTTTCAACCGGCGCCCGAGCTCCATGTTGTGATTGACCGGATCAGGAATACTGGATTTGAAGGTGCCGCTGCAACCAACGCAAATTTCGAGGTCATGTGATGGGTAATGACGCAAGAAGTGCTTAAGCAACCCTCGATCATGGCCGACTGTAGGCGTAATAGCGCAAGGATCGAGGCTCCATGGAACATGAGGAGAATTAGCCCAAGGCCGCTGGAGATCCCAGGTCTGGAAGGTTGGTACGGAGGGACCATGAATGAACACCATACTGACTGCGAGCGATTCCTCGTTCATGGGATGAGACTGGGGATCGACCAAATGGTCGATATACGCATCGACTCGCTCAAATGACTCGGGCCAAGCTTCTGGGGTATCTCCAGCATCGTCATTGTTGTCAGGTATGGCCGTAAGTTCGGAAAGGTTTCTCCAATTCTCGGACTCCCAGTGCACCTTATTGAGCTCGTGCACTAGCTTCCCTTCAACCAAGTCGACAAGAAGATTCAGATCTTCTTCTGGGCAGGGGCGGCGAAATATGGATGCTTGCGACATACGCCCCAGCTCTGTGCGCCATTTTTGAACGACTGAGAAGTCGACGGCGTTGTCCTCCCAATAATGTGAGGGAATGACCTGCTTCATAGCATCCCTCAGTTGAGGGTTGGTTATGTCGAACCACTTAGTACCGCGATGCTCACGGTAGATGAAAGAAGGTGGACCGTGTTTGTCGTCAGGGACGTGCTGGGGAGGGTAATATCCCCAGAGGACGTCTCTATTGCACCGTCAGCCACGCTCAGAATCCAGCAAGAACGGGAACATACTCCTCGTGCGTTTTGCGGTATTGGAAATATGGCGTGACATGCTGCACGGGCGCGACGGCGGGGGCAGTTTGGGTCTCCATGCGTGTCTGTCTAAGTGCTCTTAGCTATCGTATGCTAGAGAGGATGCGAAAGGTAGTCTGAAGTAACGTTTGGCTTGGCAAGCAAACGGGGCTCAAGGAGGTGGTAAAAGGTCAGAGACAGACAGCACCGGGGCCCTTAATTCCTTAAGCACCTCCGTATCCCTGCATGGGATGCACCAGCTGCGATGTCGTCACCGGGGCGGTGTTGTCTTGTTGTTACCGACAAGGATCTAGGTGGGAGGATCGCCCGAGATTCCCAAACTGTGGCGCAGCGCTTCTCATGTCAGGCGGGGCTTGAGGATTGGCTACACTAAAGTTCAGTCCCACCGCCAAGCCATTCCTAATGCTCGACCCCCACAATTGAGCATTCCAAATTCGTATTTCCTACCCCTGGCCCAGAGGACCCATAGCCACGTGCAGGCTGACTCTAAGTCGTAGTCGTGGCCGTTCTGGTGGCTGACTGGTTAATATTCTCCGACTTGATCACCGGCGCAAGCCCCAGTATTCCTCTGGCGTTCCTTGGCATCAAGTCCAGTATCTCCAAAAGCTCGCCCTCGACCAAACATTACCATTCCAAAAACTGTTCCAGATCCAGAAGATGGATTCTTATTTCCATTGCCATATAAGCTCCGGGGCGCATCGATTGACCTCCTCGTTCTCAGCTTTCAAACGATCACTGTCCTCCGAGGACCTTACACCAATCTGCGCAAGACACCAGCAACAATGAACACCACGGCATCGCCTACCACTGCTCTCCCACAACAGAACATGTCGCCCTTCCAAAACGCGAGCAATACCACTATGGCGCTTCCAACCTTGGACCCGCTCCCTGTCACACTTGTGCGCCGCCACCTGTCTCCCGAAGCCGTCATCAGCATTGTCTGCGGTGTATGCAGTGTTCTGGTTCCAATTGGGATTGTGCTGGCAAAGTACAATTACAAGCGCTACAAAAGTAAGTCTCCCTAGCTCTAAGTACCTAACCGTTTTTCTTCTAACTAGGTTGGACCAGGTCGACGCAGTGACGACCCAGAAAGTCTCACGACCCTCAACACCGGAAATTGAGGGGGTAGGGAAATGAACATGCAGGACTAGGTCGATGCTCGGGCCGGCAGGTGTGGACGGGAAACTTAGAATAACGGGTGTAATGGAGGATGCGGAGGAATGGCTGGGAATCAAGGCTGGTTGTTGAGCAGTAGAGTGCGAAGAAATTACGTACCCTTAAAATACCTGATTGAATATATAGGTTGGTGAAAAGGCCGCCTAGTTTGGAAGGATTGCCCGCTGATTTTTGAGGTATTTTATTTGTACCTATGCTAACAAAATAGCCTAGTGTAGTGTAAGGATGCGCCTACAGTTATATAATCAACCTACGCTATTAGGTTTTACCTAATTAGCTCTTAGTAACGTATTCTACCACTGAAGTGGCCACACCACCAAAGTGGCTACTTTTCCTTGGCAACACCATCACCACACTTATCACGAAATGCCTCGACCAACAAACGCAATACTTGTTCAACAAGAAGGCAGGATTGAGCTTGCCCTTCAAGCTTACCAATTAGGCCAATTTACAAGCCTCCGATGCGCTGCTAAGGCTTTTAACGTTCGTCATTAGAGACTCTCTGCATGCCTTAACGGAACCGCCTTTCGACCAACAACAGTACTGAACTGTTTAAAACTATCCTTGACCAAAGAGGACACGCTTGTCTGATACATCCTTAACCTTAATTCGCGAGGATTCGCGCCTACATTGGGCGAAGTGTCAGATATGGTGAATAAACTACTGCGCGAGTAGGGTAGTGAGTAAGTGGGCATTAACTAGGTAGCACAGTTTATAGACTATTTAGAATAGTTATAAATAGTTTAGAACTGTTTAAAGGACCGTCAGAGGGTACTATAGGAAGATCCTGAGGTAGTTGGCGTGTGGTTTAAGCTTGTGCAGGATACCAAAGCAAAGTACGGCATACACGATAATGATATATACAACTTCAATGAGACTAGCTTTCAGATAGGTATTATTGGCTCTATGAAAGTGGTTACTAGCTTAGAGAAGTAAGAAAGGCCTATCCTATAATGCGAAAATTGGATTAACTTAATCTAGTTTTTAGGTACACCGTGCATGCTGAAATATAGGGGTCAATCGGATTTACAAACTTTGAAAAACCAGATGGGGTCCAAAACAACGGAAGTTAAGGCTGCAATTTTATAGCCTAGTGTAACGCAACACGGTGAATCCAGCGCAGGTCTCTATGCAATCATCTAACGTTGGGGTCGCGAGTAATATAGGTGGAAGTGCTGGGGGGTTAATGTTCATAATAGTAACCTATGCGCGCGTAAGTGAGGCTAGCAATACTACAACCATTACTAAAATCACGTTGTATAGAGCTAACCACTAACACGAATACTAAACTATAGCTAGCAGCATGGAGCAGTTAAACAGTATTTTTAAATATTCGCAGGCATATCGCGTTGCTATTTGTAAGACCTACCATCATGCCGTGGTATGGTCCTAGCTGCGTGCCCACCTAGACCGCAAGCACAAAGAATTCACCCTATCCTATAATGCGAAAATTGGATTGACTTAATCTAGTTTTTGGGTACACCGTGCACGCTGAAATACAGGGGTCAATCCAATTTACAAACTTTGAAAAACCGGATGGGGTCTAAAACAACGGAAGTTAAGGCTACAATTTTACAGCCCAGTGCAACGTGATATGGTGAATCTAGCGCAGGTCTCTATGCAATCATCTAACGTTAGGGTCGCGAGTAATATAGGTAGAAGTGCTAGGGGGTTAATGTTCATGATAGTGACCTATGCGCGCGCGTAAGCAAGGCTAGCGACACTATAACTATCACTAAAATCACGTTATATAGAGCTAACCACCAACACGAATACTAAACTATAGCTAGTAGCATAGAGCAGTTAAACAGTATTTTTAAATATTCACGGGTATATCGCGTTGCCATTTGTAAGACCTACTATTATGCCGTAGTACGGTCCTAGCTGCGTGCCCACCTAGACCGCAAGCACAAAGAATTCACCCTAAAGACACGCTAGAGAGTAGTTTTAGCTACTAGGTCATTCTATTAATGGGCGACTATAGAAGATGAAGTCATGTTTCCTAAGCCTAAAGCTAGGCCTATCCCCCACCTAGAAGTATATAAGGATAGATTCATGTGTATAGGGTTAACAGCTAGCAATCAAGCGTGCAGTCGCATATATGGCACTATATAAGATATCTAGAACTATTACTAGTCTAAGCACGGCTAGCAGAATACAAGGAAGCGAGGCTAACCAGGCAAAGGCCAGTAGCTAGAGCATCCCGTTATATAGATAGAAGGGGTGTTGTACTAGAAGTTCTAGCTTAGTAGCCATCTAGGTAAGCCATTTAGAGTTAGTAAGCCTAAGCTAAATCAGCATAGACCTAACTATGGGGACAAAGATGAGGATATCTGATAAGCTATCACCGTGTCATTAAGCTAGGCGACCGCTAATATAGAGCTTTCTAGGAAGAGGCAGCAGGACTATATCAACGCTAACTAAGACTAGTACATGTTTAACGCGTATCTAGACCGTGCTAGGTAGGTAAAACATTTAAAGGGCTTAGACTATAGTTAGCTATTAACCACCGTCTAGAAGCTAGGGCCTAAAGAGAAGGCATTAAACAAGGTGTATTAGGCATTGTAGATAGTTATCTATAAGGCCTAGCAGTCATTACGGTCTACTATAGTAGGGTTAGCAGCCATAAACTACATTAACTAGCGTGAGGTAGGTGGCATCACTAATAAGAAGCCGTTTAATGCATGGTAGACGGGCAAGACCATGATTAAGTATAGCGGGTAGTAGTTAGAGATTATATAGTACATTTAGCAGATGCATGAGTTGCCTAAGATTAGCGTAGATAAAGAGCATAAGGTCTAAAGTAAGAGGCTACTATACTATTTAACTACCTAGTAGGAGAGGCCGTTATAGAAGATTAAAGCTATTATAGGGTAAGATGAGGATGGGGACGATTAGTTCTCTAAGTCTAATAGTAATGATGGATTCAACGCAGAATAAGAAGAAGAGCTAGAGGAATAGGTATTAAAGTTCATATTGTAGTTACTTAACCATGAACTAGGAGACAATAAGTATAGTAGTGCGTTGATTAGCGCCATAGCTATGTTAGGAATTAACGTGAACTATAGGTAGATGACACCATTGCTGTACACGCCTAAGCAAGCCGCCGTAGTTAACGTATCGCGCATGTTAGTGTTGTACTAGTTAACGCAGATGCGCAAGGTCTATACGGCTAAGTTAGAGGCAGAAGGGTGGAGTTAGCAGGACGCGGAAGATATAGCACCTAGCCATTTCTACTTTATAAAGGAAATAGCTAACTGCTTCATGACGTTAACTAAGTATAATGGCGAGCTGACTCCCATTAACGCCATCTAGTAGTTAAAGGCATACAGGATAAAGATCTAGTATAGCTTCAGCGCAGAAGGCGTAGTAGATTAGGTAGATAATACATTATTATATAGTAACATCTACTTTAGCATGCTGTAGTTATGGTTAATAATCTACGGTATAGTCACTAGCGCGCGGAGGCGATTAATAGAGGCGTTAATGCTGTTATAGGTCAATAAGGAGGGCAGCGTCATGCTAGGCACTACCGCATTACCTAAAATCTATTAGGACAGGTTAGTGGACAACCTAGCTAAGCAGAAAATAGGGTAGAGTTTTATAGAAGATGCCCGTAATATAGACGCTATTAACGCGGAGTTTCCCCTAACATAGTTAGAGTAGTAGTTAATTAATAAGCTATAGTTAATAAGGGAGTTCATTAATAGAACAGTGACCAGAGCGGCTATAGCCGTTGGCAGGCCTATAGTATAGAACTAAGACTGGATTAAGGTATACCAACGAGCCATAAGGGAGTTCTAGTAAGAGTTAGCAGCATTAGTGCACATGATAGGGGGGTCACTAGTATAAGGAACTAAGCTAGTGACGATCTAGTATAAGAATAACGTAAATAGAGAGTTAGGGGATTTTTATTAAAGGTAGGTTAGTAGTGTATGTAACCATGTACCATAAAAATATTAGGTAGTTAGGGAGCACTAAGGTGATCCACTGATATTTGCCGCGTAAAGTAGGTGAGTTGATAGTGTATTATTTATAGTTCGCACTGCCATTCGCGGAGAAGATAGAACGCATATTAGGCAGTAAGGAGGTCAAGTCTAGCACGTACATTTAGGAACCTAAGCTAGAGAAGGAATGGACCATGCCCTAGTAAAAGAAGCAGACAGCTAATAACCATTCACAGCAGAGCATAGGAGGCGAAGGGGAAGAGGAAGGGGAAGACGAAAATAAAGAAGAAGATGGCCATGCGGTTAAGCTGTAGAATAGTAACTAGGTTAAGTACACTATCTAGAAGGCTTTATTAGAGTACATAGGTGTTCCCATAACTATTATAGGATAGAGGCATAGGACTAAGGCAATTTACCACTAATACATTAATAGCAAGACAGCCGTGCGGACGTTAGTACAGGCTAATAAGGATGATAAGGGAGAGGAGGAAGATAAAGTAGCTAATCTATAGACTAGGCATAGTTCCCACATCAGCGGGTTGATATATAGGTGGCTGATCAGCGAGGCCACGTTTAGCACTGAGTCTAAGCGGGCAGCGTTCTAGCGGGTGAGCGAGGAGTAGCACGCATTTTTATAGATGCCGTCCGCATTTAAGGCGCGGCGCAACAGGGGAACTAGGGCCGCAGCCGCCGCACGCAGAGAAGCTATGGAGGAAGAGTACTAATAGTGGAGGATGATATGGCACGTAGACGTTAAGGAGGAGTTATAGAAGTTAGTAGACTAGCAGGCAACATTCTACAGCGTGCAGAAGCTAGTAGTGCAGGCTATTATGCAGTAAAAGAGCCCTATAGTAGCGATCATGGGGATAGGGGCAGGCAAGAGCGTATTATTTATGCTGCTAGCGTTAGTTTCCAGCGGGGTGACGGTGGTCATCATGCCGCTAGTATTATTGCAGGGGAATATAAAGGAGTAGTGTGATAAGTTAGGGATTACGTATATAGAGTAGGATAGTTATAGGCTACATGAGTAAACGTAGGTAGTATTAGTGACGCCTAAGTCCGCTATAGGGGAAGTGTTTAGGCATTTCATAAACCACCAGCGCGCTATAGGCTAGTTAGATCAGATCATAGTAGATAAGTGCTACGTAGTATTAGATTCAGTGTAAGGGTGGAGAGCATAGATATTAGCGTTGCAGAGGTTAGTCATAGTAGAGACGTAGATGGTATATTTAATAGTAATATTACGGCCTAGTAAGGAGGCGTAATTCATATAGTTAATAGGGTTGCTAGATAAAGAGTAGTGCTAGTAGTTCTAAGGGGTAACATTACGGCTAAATATCTAATATTAGGTGCAGGAATACGACGTGGAAGAAGAGGAGGAGGCCGTGCATAGGTTAGTAGGGGGGTTAAAGTAGAAGTACCCTAATAGCTAGATTATTATGTATTATAGCTAGGTAGAGCAGGTAGTATAGTTAGCTAAGGTGCTAGGTTATATTTGTTACTACTAAAACGTAGGAAGCAGCTAGGAGAAGTAGGAGTTAGTAGAGTAGTTAATAGACAGGACGCAGTAGGTGTTTATAGCGACTAACGCGTTAGGCTTAGGCATTAATGCGCTGATAATCTAGGCAGTAGTGCACGTAGGGATGATCTGAATAGTACGGCATTACGCATAGGAGAGTAGTCGTGCAGGATAAGATAGGTAGAGTAGCGAGGTAATCATTATACAAGGATTCTAGATAACGCGAAAGGGGGTGGTGCTAGTAAAGTTTGTAGCTAATATAGAGATAAAGATGGTAGAGTTAATTAGTAGGATAGGTTACATGTAAGAGGTATTAGACTAGGTAATAGACGGCGTGGAGGATCAATCTAGTTATAGAGAGGGAGAGGAGAAGTGCTAGCGTTACGAGGCAGCTAGGGCCATAGAGCTAGGAGAGATTAACGTAGAGATAGTAGGGTTAGAGGAGGAAGCAAAGTAGAGGGAGTTTAAGTGGCGGTTAATAACGCGCAAGGTGCAAGGGGTAGGTAAAGCAAGACAGCAGGCGGGAGAAGCCGTGCAGGTAAGAAGGTTAGTAGAATTAATAGAAGAGTAGAAGGTAGGTTACCAGTAATACTAGGCATAGGGAACGTGTGGGAAGGGACATAGGATTTAGGAGTATAAGTAAGAGGGTGCGGAGGAGATTTGGTAGGGGATAGAGGCGTTTAATAGAAAGAAGTGGTAGGTAGCGTACTTATGTTATTTTAATTATGGATTGCTATAAGTAGTATGTGAGAGTTTTGCGTTAGATATCACGTAGGGGGGATATTGCAAGCAGTGAGGGGTAGATTGCTAGTATAGGGGAGTATTAGTAGAGATAGTAATAGTAGTTTAGGTTTAGCACACGCAGATATTTAGGGACATGGTAGAGGCGGCGATAAAGGAAGATAGGTAGATAGAGAGAATAGAGGAGGAGAAGGAAAGCGGACTAGGCATAGAGGCGATCTAGAGGTAGTTTTAGTAGAAAAGGAGGTAAGGAGGAGTAGAAGGGAACAATATAAGTTAGTTTATAGTATATATAGTAAGTTAACTTAGGTTATAGGAATAGGTTATTAGTAGGTAGAATATATAATAATTATAATTAGATAGTTAAAGAGTAGTTGTAGTAAAGGTTAATAAAGTTAAGAAGAGTAAAGAATAGTAAAGTAAAGTAGAATTAATAGAAGTTAGATAATATAAATTAGGATAGAAGAGAAGAGAGAGGAAAAAAAGAATAAAAGAAAAAAGAAGAAAGAAGAAGATTATAGTAGAGTAATGATATAAAAGTATAAAAAGGGTAAAAAAGATAAAGATAAAAGTTAATAGAAGAATAAAAGTAAAAGATATAAAATAATTCATAAAAAATAAAGGTAGTATAGTAAAGTATAAAAATATTAATATAAAAGTATTAGAGTTAATAAAGAAAAAGAAAAAAAGAAGTAGTTATTTATAAGTAAAAATAAAGTAAAGTAGAGTATAAGAAAGAGAAAAGTGGTAGAGAGAAAAGCAGTAGAAAGAAAAGTAGTAGAAAGAAAAGTAGTAGAAAGAAAAGTAGTAAAAAGAAAAATTATAGATAATAAATATAAAAGTATAAAGAAATAAAAGATAGAATAAAGTATAAAAGATAAAAGTAGAAAAAAATTAGTAGAAAGAGTAAAGATATAATATAATATAATATAAAAGTAGTTATAA
>ML977077.1:0-20570 GCA_010015675.1 Byssothecium circinans | reverse complement strand
ATCCTTTTTATCTATATTATATATATCTGTATTTAAAATTTCAGCTTAATAGCTCTAGTATTTAAATTGTTATTAAAGGTTGAATCTTTGATTTTCCGCCAAGCAAAATGTGGCCGCTTCGGTGGGGTGGCCGCTTCGGTGGTGCTTTACGTTAATAGGTATATTATATATATATATATATATACTAGCTCTAAAGTTATTATAATTTATTAAGCTAGTTTATTAGGTGTTGTAGGGTATAGAGCTTAAGCGACCTAATATTCTCTATACTTATATAGCTTACTAAGATATTAGAAATTCTAGAATATTTTTTCATAACCTTTTAGACCTATATTATATATAGCTGTATTTAACATTTCAGCTTAATAGCTCTATTATTTAAATTGTTATTAAGGGTTGAATATTTGATTTTCCGCTAAGCATTTCTGCGTGGTTCAGTGGTGTGCGCGGTTCGGTGGTGCTTTACGTTATAGTAGAGTAACATATTTAGCCTAGTATTAAAAGAAGCTTAGAGCATGATTTTAATATAGCTTTAAGTAGCTTAGTTGCTTAGCGCTAGATTATATATAGCTTATAGTTAGTACTAGTTATTATTATAATTATTAGAAAGAACTACTAGCCTAGTTAGGTACTAGATAGTATCTTATCTCTTTAGTTATTAAAATATCTACCTCTAAGTAATTCTTAACTATAATATTAATGTAATATCTATACTATAATAGTAGTAATAACTAAGCGTAAAATACAAAAATATAAGTATCTTTAAAAAGGTAGTACTATAGAGTTTAGTCTTATAGTAGACTAAGTTAGTTCTAAACTATTAAGAACTATTTAAAACTATAAAAAAGTAAGAGTAAAAGGTAAGTATAAGGTATAATAACTAGGTATTTAGTATTATAGTAACTATAGTAAGACTAAGTATAATATAAGAACTTATTAAGCTAATAAAGAGGGTTCTTTTAAGTTAAAGGCTAGTACTTAGTATATATTTTTAGATAATAATATTAATAATAATAATAATAAAGTTAAGTAAGTTAGTATTACTAAGGAAAAGTAGCTATCTTAGTAGGGTAGCTATCTTAGTAGTACTTTATATTATATATAAAGTAGCTCTAAAGTTATTATAACTTATTTAGCTAGTTTAGTAGGTATTTAAACGCTATATACTAAAAATAGCCTAGTATTCTCTATACCTATATAGCTTACTAAGCTATTAGAAATCCTAGAATATTTTCTCATAATCCTTTACGTCTATATTATATATATCTGTATTTAAAATTTTAGCTTAATAGCTCTAGTATTTAAATTGTTATTAAAGGTTGAACCTTTGATTTTCCGCCAAGCAAATTTTGGCGCGCTCGGCGGGTGGCGCGCTTGGTGGTGCTTTACGTTATTATAAACGTGTCGCAAAACCTACGCCTTAGTAGTAAGAGGGGGGAAATAAAAAGGAAGAAGTTTCTAAACTAGGCTAGTAGGAGATAAAGAAGAAGGATTAGCAATAAAGAAGGAATAGTATCCTAAGACTAGGAAGTAAGTTAAAGTTATTAAGGTGCTAAAGGATAATAAGAAGAGGGATGCGAACTAAGAAAATTAGGCTAATAAGGGTGTAGAGTTATAGGTAGCTAAGTAATATATCCCTAATTTCCGCATAGTTTAAGCTCTCCATTATAGTATTAAATGCCTACAATCTTAATTTCACTAACTTGCACTTTAAACGCCGGATTTCAATCCAAGAAGTTCACAGGCTTCAACACTATAGACATTATCTCGTGTGGCATAACAGGACAATCTTTAATCCTTAGATTGTGTATAGAGCCGAAGGTGTGCCAGAGTACAATATCTTCGTTTCTCGCTGAAGAGAAGGCAGATGAGGAGGTAGCCTGCCGGCTCGCTATCCATGATGCGATGCCCTCTCCACTAAGAGATTGCATGGTATGTATACCTACGGTATAGATCTTAGAATCGCTATGGCGTGTTACCCACATGGCATGGGCGCCGAACTCTGAGCGCCTAGCGTGGAACGACGATGGGTGAGCAAGGAGGGGTTGGCTGTGGTACGGAACGAGCTTGAAGCTCGTTGGTGCCCCAGTTGTCATGTTGATCTTGTTCTCATTGACGAGTCTTGAAGACCCGGTTTTCGGTCCGGTCCAGACCCGGTCCACCCGAGGTCGTTCTTCCTCGACGATAGTTGACTGCGTTGTATACCCAACCCCAGGAAAATTCATCGGTACGGATTCTTCCATCACCAACGAATTCTGGTGTTCATCCAAAGTAGGATCGATCCGTAGGCAGAACAAGGGCTGATGATAAGGTGCCGGCACCCCTGGCGCCACCGCAGTCCCAAACGGTACCTTCTCCCCCATCTCAATCGGGGCCGTCGATACAATTCCCGTAGCCCTCACTTCATACCTGATCTCCGTACCCTGCCCAAAGTAGGACATAGACACATACTCATAATTACTCACCTTGATAATCGTCTGCAGCACCAAGACACTTGCCCGCGTAACGACAGCATTCCCCGTCCGGAAGTTCGTATGCTTCCACAAGGTACCATCGTCCTATTAATGAGAACATACTACATTCTGCATCCTTAACGGCTCGCTTGAAGATGCGGTGTGCCGGAAATCGAAATACTCGATGTGGCCTAAACGATTGCAGCCGAGCTTCAAGTTATTGGCGTTCACGCCTGCTCCGTCGGTGCCCAGATCAAAAGCGCCTTTTCGAGGGTAGGCCCGTGGGTCATCGTATGGGACGAACATTCTGAAAGTGAGAGGCGGTAGGAGAGACTGCGGTTGTCGTAGCAGTTGTCGTGGAGCGTCGTACCTTCGCGGTAGTTGAAGTCGAGGCGCGTTGTCCATTTTCCCCAGTTTATGTGATTACCCCCGATTTGAAAGAGGGGCCCTTGGGTTGAACGATTTGGAAGGGTCGGGTAGTTGATCGGTGGCGGTGGAAGAAGTCGGATGGTATGGCTCGATGTGTGAACCTTTTGCTGGTCGAAGGTTTTGGAGGTGGCGGCTGATGCTTATTGTGAAGCTGATGTAGGAAGCCGGGAGACCTTTATTACAGCCAGACCTTTGGATACATCCGCAAACAATATCGAGTGGGTAGGCGTAATAGTTTGCGTCCTCGTGGTTGGAGAGTCTCATGTAGAACCAGCACTAACAATTCAGCATCTATGGTGTCAACATCGAAAAGCTTACAACTGTGATTATAGAGCTCATATCATTCGTTCCATCTGTCACATAGATCCAAGACTCCACATTGACTTCAGCTCTTTCCGGGAGATTCAACGCTTTGTGCTCGGTCCGAACTCTCGGTCATCGGCCAGGCACGCCTCTTCTACTCTTTTATATATGATGTATCAACATGCGAGTGCTTGCCTTTTAGAACTTCATGAGATATGGCTTTCCTGTTCTTTACATCGACAAAGATTTGGGGGGAAGCCTTATTAATGGCCCTTCGAAGCAGCGGAGCAGAGGGTTTGCGGGTATGTTCGTCATCCAAGAACACGACCATCTCCCTTATTGGTGGTTC
Organism: Byssothecium circinans; assembly: GCA_010015675.1. Taxonomy (NCBI): domain Eukaryota; kingdom Fungi; phylum Ascomycota; class Dothideomycetes; order Pleosporales; family Massarinaceae; genus Byssothecium; species Byssothecium circinans. Next base: position 17,036 of record ML977077.1, on the reverse strand, counting down.
GATAATGGTGATGACCCGGAAGAAAACTTCATGAATGCTGTTCGACCGCACAACGTCTGCGATCTGGCCCGGTCAGTGTGAAGTCCGTATCACGTGCGTTGTCACCTACGATTGCGATCTCTTCCGCTGAGAGGGGATCAAAGGAATGAGGCTTTACAGCCATTTTTATATTCAGATGAGCAGTCCCCCCCCCGAAAATGATAGAGTGTGTAGTGAGAGTATGAAGTATGAAGCGTTGAGGAGATGTGGACCTAAATACACGCCGTGATAGGACATGCACTCGAGGTAGAGGCCATACTGTTCCGGACTTGTAGGCGCCGTATAATCCAAAAGCGCCTGAGTGAAGAGGTGGCCGTTAACGAAGAACGATAGGGCGTGCTGCTATTACCCTAAAGGAAAGTGGGAGCGGGGATCTCAGCCCAGAGAGCTCCAGCCACTATCTGGTGTTGATAATCAAATCAAAGAGGGAAAAAAAAAAGGACTTGAGAGATTGTCACATTGTCTGCTATTTTGGCTTGATGGAGTAGGCTTGGGAAACCCCGATTACTGTTGGTGTCGAGGCGACGAACAAAGTAATCCTTGAATCGAAACAAATCTTTACCCTACGAACTACAACCGACTCTGGATTTTCTCAAGCGTATCACCCAGTGCATACTCATTTCTGACAGTCTTTGACCTGACCTTATCGCCATCCTCCTTCGTCACATAACGTGCTTCCACCGCAGGATTGTAATCGAACTGACTGCTCCGCTTGACGTCCTCATCGCTGGCCTTTGCATTCTTCGCCCCGTCTGCCCTCTTGTACACGGTGATTACGACCGCACCGCCCAAGCCTAAGTTATGTTGAAGGGCGACATCGGAACCCTCCACGAGTCTATTGTTCGCCCATCCACGAAGCTGCCATGTTAACTCTGCACATTGAGCGAGACCAGTCGCGCCCAGAGGATAACCCTTTGAGATGAGACCGCCGGAAGGATTGACCACTGGCCCTTTCCCGCCGTATGTAATGTCACCATTGCGCACCATGAGATGCGCCTTTCTAGGCTCACTGAAACCAAGACCTTCAAGAAGGATGAGTTCGTTTGCGGAGAAGCAGTCGTGCGGCTCGCAGACCTTGATGTCTTTGGGGGAGACGCCGGCTTCTTTCAGTGCAACCTGTGTAGCCCGACGCGTCATGTCGTGTGTCGTGGCTTGATGAACTTGGTCAGGCCGACGCCGAGCACGTAGGCTGGAATGTTGTTCTTGCGGGCCATTTTGCGGTGTTCAATGAGGGCTTGATTATGTATGTCCTTGGCGGATAGAAGAAGAGACAGAGCACTTTGGTGGTGGTAGCATTCGAGGTCGGAGGTCGGAGGTCGTACGCAGGCGCGAACCGAGGCTACCCCACTTCTCCGCACTCGCGACTCGACTCCTCCTGCATCGAACAACACAACCGTCCGATCTCCTCCATCTCTTCCGGGGTGAAGACCATCGTCATCGTCGTCGTCATCGTCATCGCGCCACAGGCTTGGGAAATGGCTGTCGCATGTCGGGAGCCGTCGAGGGGTTTGTCCGAAGAAACTGCGCGCCACCTCTGCCCTCTGCCGTTACCGTCCCACATGGTATCTGCTCCGTACCAACAGCAAGGCCGTGCCTGGTAGGCCATGCACTAGAGATTGCGTTTGGAAGCGCCTTGATACGCTGAATTCCACTCCTTTCTACAACACCTCGGTCCGTTTCGAAACTTCAACGCCCACCGAAACACTGGGCGGGCTAACGTCTTTGAAACGGCCTAGAGGCATCCCGCGCAATTTTCCGGCCCACAAATGCTTTACAATCTCTTCATCATTCCATCAATCTCTCACATGGTGCCTCCTACGCGAAAAAGCTTGATGGGTGTTCACTCCCAGAAACCAGGATGGAAGTCACTGCCCATGTCGTGCGTCTCCGATACGGGTAGGAGGTTCTGATATCCAGGGGCAGGAGACCCGCAAGGCTCCATCTCGCACCATGATACAAAATGGTCGCTTTCCTCACCAGCTGTACCCTCATCAGCTCTCGGCTTTTTCAATTCACTCCTTGAACTCTCGTTCTTTCCTGCCTTGAGGGCAATTTTCATTCTTTTGGCCGTGCCACACCACACATTCATTCACCCCCAAAAATGACACGCTCTTTCTTCCTCTCTTCCGCCTTGCTGGCCGTACAAGCCGCCGCCCAGTCCGCTACACCCTACACAGACGCAAAGAGCGGCATCAAGTTCAACGGCTACAAGCAGCCTTCGGGCTTCACTCTGGGCATTGCACTGCCCGAAACCCCTGGCTCTGACTTCATCGGGCAGATTGTTGCGCCAATCACCAATGATGGAGGATGGGCTGGCTTCAGTATGGGCACCTCCATGGTTGGCAGTTTGCTGGTTACTGCCTGGCCCCACGGGGACCAGATCCTCTCCTCCTTCAGGAAAGCCACGTGAGTATGAACTCACTCTCCGACCAGCGGTTGTTTGCTGACATCCGCAGTGGCTACTCTTCGCCTGCAGTGGCATCTGGTGATTTTGCATTGACTGAGATTCCGGACGGCACATATGTCAACGACACTGCTTTCGCCTATACGTTCCTCTGCTCCAACTGCATAGGCGACGATGCACTTCTCCTCTCAGACACTTCTAACGTGCTCGCGTGGGCTTACTCGAAATCCGCCGTCGCTACACCAGCATCTGCTAGTAGTACCTTGACTATGCACGATGCTGGCTTCGGTCTTTTTGGGCTCCCCATCGCTGATGCAAAGAGTGCCAACTATGACACCTGGGCCGCTCTTGCTACTGGTTCTGCAGGAGGTTCTAGCAACTCAACTGGCAATTCTACCATCCCTGTCGGCGGAGGCAGCTCCACCAACGACACTGCCTCTATCTCGGACTCAACGTACGACTACATTGTTGCTGGTGCTGGCCCAGCCGGTATCATCGTAGCGGAAAGGCTTGCGGAGAGTGGAGCATCCGTACTGCTCATCGAACGCGGTGAAGCTTCCCTCGCCTCCACCGGCAACAATAACACTCTCTCCTGGAACAACTCAGTGACCTTATACGATGTTCCTGCTCTCGGCTACTACCTCAGCAAAGCTGGCCAACCGGCCTACTGCACCGATACTGCGGATGTGGCTGGCTGCCTGCTGGGTGGAGGAACGATGATCAACGCCATGATGTTCGTCAAACCACAGTCGCGCGACTTCGATGACAAGTGGCCTTCAAACTGGAAATGGGCTGATGTCGCTGACTCGGCGGACCGTCTCTACGAACGCAACCCGGGCCAGAACTACGGCTCTATGGACGGTCTTCGTTATAATAACGAGGCTTACGGCATCCTCTCCACCTTCTTCAAGGGCCAAGGCTTCACAGAGACCGACATGATTAAGGGAGATCACAATGCAAGGCAGAATGTCTACGCCTACCCACCGTGGGATACTGCGAATGGTCTCCGCAATGGCCCTGTTCGCTCCTATCTTCCCCTGGCCCAGAAGCAGAAGGATTTCAAGCTTATGCTCAACACCAAGGTGATCCGCGCTGTCCGTGATGGATCCACTATTTCTGGTGTCGAGACGGAGACTAGCTCTGGCGCTCGCGTCATCTACAATGTCAAGCAGGGCGGTAGCGTCATCCTTGCCGCCGGCACCATGTCCACCCCCCGACTTCTGTTCAACTCCGGTATTGGTCCCTCTGAGCAGCTTAAGACGGTTGCCTCGGGCACCTCGGGCGTTACCCTGCCTGACGAGTCTGAATGGATCGATCTCCCTGTCGGCGCTGAGATCAAGGATCACGTCATCTTCACCCTCAAGTTCAAGACGAACAGCTCTCTGACATCACCTCCAACCTCTACTTTCCTCAGCCCCAACCAAACAGCCATCGATCAATTTGCGAAGGGTTCCGGCGTTCTCGCACAGTCAGGCCAGCGCCTCAACTTCTGGACCTCGGTGAACACGACCAGCGGCAAGGAGATGTTCATCCAGGGAACCTGCAACGGTCCTGCGAATGATACCATCCAGATGAAGATCTACCTCACCCACGGTCTGACTTCGACGGGTGCTCTTAGAATCACCGCTGACGGTGCCACTGAGCTCACGACCCACCCATGGCTCCAGACCGACGATGATAAGGAGGCCATCACAATGTTCATGGACGGTCTGCTCAAGATGACTCAAGCTCCCGACTCGGCCCTCACTCTCCAATCTGCCGGCAGTACCACAACCGGCAGCAATGTCACTGGCGCTGCTCTGATCAAGGAGCATTCCACCGCCGCTCACTACATCGGAACAGCAAAGATGGGCACGAAGGGTGACTCTGGCGTCGTCGTCGACACTGACACAAAGGTTTACGGCACTGAGAACTTGTTTGTCGTTGATGCGTCCATGCACCCAGATCTGCCAACGGGTAACACTCAGGCCATGGTTATGGTTGCTGCTGAGAGGGCTGCGGAACGCATTCTGGCAGTTGGGTCTGGCTCGTCCGCTAATGGCACTTCTGCTTCGTCGGCCCTTCCCGCCGCTGCTAGTAGTGTCTCTGCTTCTGCCGCGATGGGAACTGGCTCCCCCTCGATTCCGTCCAGCGCGTCATCGCCGCAGGCAACCGCCACCTCTCCCTACAGCGCTCCTGCCCAATCACCGTCCGCTCAGAAACCCGGCAACAATGGAAACAACCCGTGGTGGAAAGTGAGCCCTGACAACTCATGGTGGAGCCGCCCGTCATCCACATCCACATCTGCGACCCCAACTCCTACTCCCGCACAGAGGTCGGCTCAGAATTACCTTCGACGTGCGAGGAAGAATACGAAGAGGAGGAACGCAGTAAAGATCCCAGTCGGTCCTGTTCCCGTGCAAGAAGATTCTGAGGCCTTGGAAAAGAAGGCGAGCTTCCTTGATTCGTACAATTGGTGAGTGTCGCGTGGCTAGCCGGCATTGGGTGCAAAAGCCGGGAAAAGTTTCTTGTATATACTATGCTCTTAAGCACTACATTGTCCCTGTAAATATCAATATTACTATTCTGCTATAAAATCGCCTTTAGACGCCTCCACATAAAGCCGTTCTGAACTACTCCACCTCCGCTGCTCCGTTGGAAAAGTACGCACGATTCTGCGACGCAACCCAACGATTCCCTCATAGAGCTTGATAGCACATTCATTCGAGTAATGATGTTCGTGGAACGATACCCTAGTTGACGTTCAACATAACCGGGAGAGTGCGGCAATTAACAACTGTTGCGCACGGCCTTGGGATATATTGCATCTTCACAGCCGAGACGAACCATACTCGACACACCCTATCTGGGTATATTTAGGTAATAGCGTACAGCATGTGAACACGAGATAGATGGTACAGTTACATGCAGGCCAATCAAACGATTCGCAGACGGTCCTAGATTCCAGAATCGTACCCGCTGATCTTTTACCTTTGTGTATGGAAAGGGATATAGGCAAGGGGGTTGAATACCTGAAAGGCGATTTGGCAGGACCCGGATCATGACTTATAAAGAGCGATGTCCGAAACTTGGTTTCCAGGCTATCGTCTTCACGGCATCGATCAGAACTTCGCAGGATTTCCACAGCTGCACCCGAAAAGCGCTTCATAATGAAGTGCCATATTCCCATCGTCGCCTCCCTATTGGAAACTTTCGTCATCGCCCTCCCAGCCCACGACCTCCCCCTCTCTTCTCCTATCGAAGCCGAGCGCTTCACTCCTGACACTCGCCAAGCATCCTACTGGAAGCCTCCTATGAAATCGAATATCCAATTCATCCTCACCGGGATCCCCGACGTCGACGACGGCTACATAAAGCCTGATGTTGGAATCTACGAGGTCGACATGTTCTGGACCCCGGCCGAAACCATGCGCACGATGAACCAACTAGGCCAGAAGACAATCTGTTATTTCTCTGCTGCGACGGCAGAGAACTGGAGAGACGATTACAAGAAGTTTGATAAGAAGGATTTGGGGAAGGAGTTGCCTGATTGGCCGGGAGAGAGATACCTGGATATTCGAAGGGACAATGTGTTCAAAGTCATCCAGAAGAGGATTGATCTTGCGGCGAGCAAAGGGTGCAATGCTGTCGAGCCTGATAACGTCGGTGCGTCTTCACCTCTTCTGTCCCAACCCCTTCAGCTAGTACATCACTGACTTGTAAACGATTGCAGACGTCTATTCCAACGACCACGGGTTCAGTCCCGAAATCACACCCGGCGACACCGTAGCCTACCTGCACAAAATTTCCACCTATGCCCGCAGCAAGGGCATGTCTGTCGGGATTAAGAATTGCATAGAGATCCTCGGCGACATCTTCCCCGACGTGGATTTCGCCATCAGTGAAGAATGCGTACAATACGTAAACTGCACCGCGTACGCCAACTTCACAACCGCGCCTCGTCCCGGGACAGAAGGCAAACCTGTCTTTGAAGTCGAGTACGTAAACTACACATACAGTGGCTCCTGGTCCGATGAAGGCGTTGCCCTCGATCCGTCAAAGTTTAAGACGAACAATGTGAATTTCCCGGGGTTGAGCGGAGAGAAGCTGAGGAGGAAGCTGTGTAACTTGGATGAGCCCGGGGCGAGCTTGGAGAAACCCTATTTGAAGATCAATACTATTATTAAAACGTTGGCGCTGGATGGGTTCATAATGTTTTGCGATGGGAGGGCTGAAAGGACGAGGACCAAGGAGGTAAATAAGCAGAACAGTGGCGGTGGCCAGCATAGGGATGGCGGGATTACGGACTTACCATGGCAAGCTAGTGTGAATAGGAGGAGTTGGAGTCGGGAAATGATGTGGAGGAAGATGGGTGGGAGGCCGTTTGATCCTTGAGTGATCATTGGCGATTTGAGAGTTAGGAACAGTAAATAGAAAGTCTGAAGTGCATAAGGGATCAATGTGAATCGCATTTTTGTCTAAATACCCTCCGTGAGGCAAGACTTGTCGTCTCGTCAATGAATGCAGACAAACTTTGTTATCTGATGGGGTATCGAAGCAAGAAGGGAAAAAATTCGGCACAGGCACACCACCGCATATGCTCAAGGCACACTTGACAAAGAATGGAACCCCCGAGTCATCAACTGCTCAATCCACCATGACTCATACAAGCCATGGGAATGAACCCACGAAACCACCAGCCACCAATCATTCAGTCCATCATTCCTTCGGGGTTCATACAGATCAGAGAAATGACATCGCCAAGTTTCTAACCACTAACCATTTCAGTGCGATTCGTAGAGGCGAACAACCTGACAAAGCTCTGAACAGACCAAGGGTGAAACCTCAAGTAGTCCACGGCAACTTGCCGTCTTGATCATACTTCTTGCGAGCCTCTTCGTCAGACAGCACTTCCTTAGCAGCATTGATCTTAGCCATGTGCTTGTGTGCAGCATCCCTCTCTTGCTCGTGAACCTTGTCCGGATGGTGAATGAAAGCGACCTTCCTGTACGCAACGTTGATCTCCTGGGTCGATGCCTTCCAGTCTGTGATGCCCAGAAGGACATACAAGACCATGTTGTTGGGGCGGTCGGTGTTGATAGGCGCAGCGCGCATGCGGCGAGCGCGAGCACGAGCACGAGTGCGATTGCGAACGCGCGGGACCTCGAAGCCAGGAGTGGTTGGGGGAGATTGGGAGGTGAATGAGGGAGTGGATGGCGACGTCGACGGCGACGGAGTGTAGTTCTCGCTGTTCTCCCAATTGGGGTCCTGAGGACTGAACAAAAACGGAGTCGTAGGGTCGACAGGTGCGGAGGAGGAACGCGAATTGCCGTTGTCTTTCATGACTCCGAGCGGAGAACGCCCATCTTGGCGAGGCGTCGCGGTTGCCGTGGAAGGACCCGCAGCGGTATTCGGATCAACGAAGATCGTAATGGTTGGAGCAGACTTGCGGGAACGCGGCTTGGAGAACTTTGGGGCCACGGTTGGCTTTGAGAGCTTGGAACGATAGGAAGAGGAAGGGGGGATATGCTGGTCCGGTAGAGCCGTGGCAGGGCTCACCTCACGAATGGGGAATGTGCAATTGAAGCTTACCATTTTGTGTGTAGAGTAGAACGAGTGTTCACTTGGCGTACTTTTTTCGCGTAGAGTGCAGGTCGAAGGAGTCGTGGTGACGAGAAGGAGAATACCGATTCGGAGTGTACAGACAGAGGCGTCGTCGACAAATCCCAAGCTGCGAGATCACGAAGGGTCTCTCAGAATGGAAGTTGTTGTATGCACAACGAGAGAGGTGGAAGAAAGAGAGTGTGTTGTTGGTGGCGAAAAGAGCTCATATATGTATGTCCTCACGGGGACGTGAAGCAGACTTTGGCACTCCAGGTGAAGTAGCGTTGAACCTCCGGGAAGATGAGGTGATGTCCATTAGCTAGTGGAGTACATAGACTCTCAAGGTGACGCGCCGGACTCGAGGTGACGCGCGAAGCCCATTGTGGTCGTTTGCTTGGTCGCGCTTTGAGAAGGGCACAACCTTGTTTGTCTGGTACGATAGGACGCGTAAACAGGACTGTTGCCTAACATGCCGAAGGGGTATTGACAGACTCCGCGTGACTGCGAAGTGCAATTGAGGAGCTCGAAATCAGATACGGAATTGGTACATTTTCTCGGGGGTGCTTGCAGCGCCCCTTCCGCTCAATCAACTCGACAGCTTGTAGGAAGGTCAAGGCGTTGCGACTCAGCTTGGGCCATGGTAGGAGATGAGGGACAAGACGTTTTCGAAGTTGATACAAACTATGACTTTGGTCAACCATGAATGTGTGGACCCTTGAGCCAAGAAGCGCTTCCCTATTTACCTTCTTGGTCTCTTATCCATACTGCTGCTTGTGTAGTCCTGTGAATTCCTTATGAGATGGCCTCTGTGATAACGCTTGTAGTCACACAACAACAGTCTGGTGATGATTTCCCGAGCCGAAACTTGCAAAGTCAACGGCGTCAACCATTACTTTAGATGTGCCTATCCGAAAGCAACTGTTAGCATACGGCCTAAGGGGCCATTTTCGATAATTGAGCTCGTCGGTAGGCTTCCTATCGGCATGTTGTCGACAACGCATTCATCGAGGTTTCAAAGGTTCTGGAGCGGAACCCTTACAATGGTCAGCGTCATACTTCTGAATCCAATACAATATTTGCCTAAAGCGAAGCAAGCCATAGGGAGGGAGGCGAAACGAGGAGGCTACGCAAAGACGGCAAGCAGAAGTCGGATCCTACGTTTGCGATATCGAAATGGGATGTATTGCCACGAACGCAAGGTTTCCAGACAGCAATGAGATGGTGAAGTTGGGGGTCATGCTTTGCAGTTAGATGACAAGGTTGACCAGTATTCTTGATAGTGGAGCGAGATAAGTTGAAAGCAACAACACTATAACCTTAATTTCCCTATTTTAGGGGGTAAACACCCTAAAATAGGGGTTACAAAGGCCCTTATGCCGTGGCACGTAGTAACTAATAGCTTAACCTATAGTCACAGGGTTAGATTAGTATATAGTAGCTAACGTAAAGCACTACTAAAGGGGCTAAACTACTAAAAAGGCTAAAATTGCTTAGTAAGGAAAATTAAAGATTTAACTTTTAATATATTCCTCTACTAAACTACCTAACCTACTAAACTACCTAAAATTCCTTAGCAATACTATTATTATCTTTAATATAAAAATACCTTAATAATATAGATTAGAATAAGACTAATATAAGGGTAGACTATAGCTTACCCTTACTATATATAATAAAGGCTAATTTAATAGCTATTAACGCGCTGCTAAGGCCTTTAATGTTAAATATTACGTTCTATTTAAATATACTAAAGAAGTACCTTTTTAACTAGAAATAGTTTTAAACTATTTAAAACTATCTATAACTAAAGAGAAGATAATTATCTTATATATTCTTAAGCTTAATTTATAAGGATTTATACTTACATTAGGTAAAGTATTAGATATAGCAAATAAACTACTATATAAGTAAGGTAAGGAAAAAGTTAGTAATTACTAGGTAAAATAGTTTATAAACTATTTAAAACAATTAAAGATAGCCTAGAACTATTTAAAAGAGTATTAGAGAGTTTTATAAAAAGATCTTAAGGTAGTTAGCATGTAGTTTAAGCTTATATAGGATACTAAAGTAAAGTATAGTATATATAATAATAATATATATAACTTTAATAAGACTAGCTTTTAGATAGGTATTGTTAGCTCTATAAAAGTAGTTACTAGCTTAGAGAAGTAAGTAAGGCCTATAATAGTTTAGCTAGGTAATAAAGAGTAAGTAATAGATATCTAAAGTATATATTTAAATAGTAAATTTACCTTTCTATTTATTATCTATAAAGGACGCGTCTATATCTTTTTATAGTATTAGAAAGCTAATATACTACGTAATTAGAAGCTCTTAGTCTTAGAGAATAGATAGATAACTAATAAGCTTAGCCTTACGTAGTTAAAGTACTTTAATACGTATATAAAAAATATAGTAGTAGGCATCTATTAGTTGCTAATTTTTAATAGCTATAAAAGCTACTTAAATTAAAATTTTAAGAATTATTATTAAGATAATAAAATTCTTATGCTTTATATACTAGTATACTTATTATATATCCTTTAGCTACTTAATATAGTATTATTCTTACTACTTAAGCGTAAGTACTTTAAGAATATTTAGGACTTAGTATGCTAATATATCTTTTATATTAATAAAGAAGTATTTCTACTAGCCCTTAAAGACGCGTTTAAAAGTATATTTATAGTTTAGAACTATTAAAAGGCCTTTAAGGCGTTAGGGCTAGTCCCTCTAAACGCGTAGGTAGTACTTAATTATTTTAATATATATATATATATATACCCTACTAGGTCCCCTACTACTAAAGACGCTATAGTAATTAAGAATACTAAGTAATATACGTAAATTTAGCTTATAGTTAAAGCTAGTACGTAATTCTATTACTTAATTACTATAGATAGCTTAGAGTAAGCTTTTATAGCTTATTAAAAGTGCTAAGTTAGTACTATATAGTAGCGCGCTAATAAAGGCGCGTATTAAAGAGCTTAAGAATTAACTTATAGTAGTAACTAAGTATAAAATATATAAATATAAGTATCTTTAAAAAGGTAGTACTATAGAGTATAGTTCTATAGTAGACTAGAATAGTTCTAAACTATTAGGAATAGTTTAGAACTATAAAAAAGTAAGAGTAAAAAGTAAGCTTAAGGTATAATAACTAGGTATTTACTACTATAGTAGCTATAAGAAGACTAGGTATAATATAAGAATATATTAAGTAGATAAAGAGGATTCTTCTAAGTTAGAAGCTAGTACTTAGTTTATTTTTTTAAGTAGTAATATAGATAATAATAATAATAAAGTTAAGTAAGATAGTATTACTAAGGAATTTTAGGTAGTTTAGTAGATTAGGTAGTATAGTAAGGGAATACGTTAATAATAATTTAAATACTAGAGCTATTAAGCTAAAATTTTAAATATAGATATATATAATATAGATCTAAAGGACTATAAAGAAATATTTTAGGATTTATAATATCTTAGTAAGCTATATAGGTATAGAGAATACTAGGCTACTTTTAGTATATAGCGTATAAATACCTACTAAACTAGCTAAAAAGTTATAATAACTTTAGAGCTAGTTTATATATATATAATACACCTATTAGTACTAAAATTATAGCGTGCAGCCTAGACCTATTAGAGAATTAGCGCAGGGAGGATAGAAATTCCTAAAATTAGAAAAATATAATTAAATATTTTATCTAGCTAGATATTCTTACTTCCTTTCTTTTAATAAACTTTATACATATATATAGCAGTAATATAAATAGTTAGCTATAAGAAGATAGCTTATATAAGCTATATTATAAGGTAGTATTAGAATTTTTATAAAAATCTATACTTCTTAAGCTAGATCTTTTAGTTTAAAAGGTATTTACTTACTTTAAACTTATATATAGCTTTATTTAGTATATACTATCTTCCTCCTAAGAAGAAAGTATAGGTTTCTATTAGATAGTAGAGACCTAAGAGCATATAATAAGAAAGTAATAAAATTATATATTAAGTAGTATAGCTTAGGAGAGGTAACTATATAGGTAAGAGCTAACGCTAAGCTAGAATAGTACTAAACTATCTTAAATAGTTAAGTACTATTTAGTCTAATACACCCTCTTAGTAAAGCAGGAAGCTAATACGCTAGATATATGCTCCTATATAGGCACTCCTACCCTCTTAATATATATAGAATAAATAAGTAAAAAGAGAATAAAGTAGTATAGTATAAAGATACGCCCTATAGTTATATAATTAGCCTACGCTATTAGTTTTTACCTAATTAGCTCTTAATTATTATTATTATTATTATTACCTACTATGTAATATTATTAGTTTTTTATTCTTCTTAGTATAATATAGTAATAAACTATTCTTTTAATAGTTAGGAACTATTCTATTACTCTTTTATATAGCAATCTAGCTATCCTCTCTATCTTATTAGTCTTTTTCTAATTATAGGTTAGAGCCTTATACCCTCTAGTGTTCTATACACTTTAGTAGAAATAAGTATAAGATAACCTTAGCAAATATACTAAACCTAGTAGGATGTTAGATAGCTAAGTACTAAGAGTATTAAGAAAAAAGGATTAATTATATATAGAGTAGTAAAGCTTAAGAGATAAGACTATATAAGTAAGAAGCTAACGCTAGACTAGATAAAGCTAAAAAGAACTATAGAGAACTATTTAGTCTTATATCTAATATACCCCCTTAGATTAGCTAGATAGCTAGTAAGATATAAGAATAGTAGAGAACTATAGGGAATAGTATTATAAGAGTGCTCCTACCCTCTTAGTAGGTAAAGAAGAGTAAGTAAAAGTAAGAAAGAAAAAAAGTATAGATATAAGATAACTCTAGTAAAATACCTAACCTAGTAAAAGAATAGTACTAAGAAGAAATCTTTAAAGGCTAGTAGGTTCTTATATAACTACATAGTAGTTAGAATAAGAAAAGAGATCTTAGTAATTACTTTAAACCTAGAGTAAAAAAATAATAAAGTATATCTAATATAATAAGATAAAAGTAAGATAGTAATAGTAGAGAAGAGTTTTTTAATAGTACTTGTAAGCTTTACCCCCTAAGCTTTAAAGCTATAGGTGTAAAGCTCTAACTATTATATAGTAAAAATACTTTTAATACTTAGTTTAAAGGACTTACTTAATAGTACTATAAGATAAGATAGTTCTTAAATAGTAATAAACTATAAGAAACTATAAGAGTATAGTAATACCTAAAGAACTTAAGAGAACTATTTAAAATAGTAATAAACTATATAAGGATAGTAAGAGTAAGAAACTATATAAGAATAGTAAAAGTAAAGTTAGATTAGTTAAAGTAACTAAGTAATAGATAGGAACTATTATATAAGAATTAATCTAATTAATTATAAGATAGACAGGAACAATATAAGAAATAGTAGAGAACTATTAAGGATAAGTAAATAAGTAACGTATTCCATCACCGAGACGGCCAAACCACCGAGACGGCCACTTTTTGCTTGGCGGAAAATCAAAGATTCAACCTTTAATAACAATTTAAATACTAGAGCTATTAAGCTGAAATTGTAAATACAGATATATATAATATAGATAAAAAATATTATAAAAGAATATTCTAGGATTTCTAATAGCTTAGTAAGCTATATAGGTATAGAGAATACTAGGCTACTTTTAGTATATAGCGCATAAATACCTACTAAACTAGCTAAATAAGTTATAATAACTTTAGAGCTAGTTTATATATATATAATACACCTATTAGCACTAAAATTATAGCGTGCAGCCTAGACCTATTAGAGAATTAGCGCAGGGAGGATAGAAATTCCTAAAATTAGAAAAATATAATTAAATATTCTATCTAGCTAGATATTCTTACTTCTATTCTTTTAATACACTTTATATATATATATAGTAGTAATATAAATAGTTAGCTATAAGAAAATAGGTTACATAAGCTATATTATAAGGCAGTGTTAGGATTTTTCTAAAATTCTACACTTCCTAGGCGATCTTTTAATATTAGAGGTAATTACTTACATTAAACTTATATATAGCTTTATTTAGTATATACTATCCTCCTCCTAAGAAGAAAGTATAGCTTTCTAATATATATAACTTTATTTAGAAGGTTTTCTAATTTTTTATACCCCCTACCTTCTACCTACTATAATAGCGTTAAATCTAGGCTGCACGCTATAATAACTTAATAGCTATTAACTAATATAGTAATAAGTAAGTCCTAAAAGTTATATAGTATAATACTAAGGTTTAGGTATTAATCTATAGTATAAGGTAGGTTTTAGCTACTAATACTTTATACGCTAATAACTATTTTATTACGTAAGCTATAGCTATATGAATTTAATAGCTATTAGTTTATATATATATCTATCTAGGTTTAAAATTTTAAAAGAAAATATTAAGGTTTGGCTTTGTTATTAAGATAATACTCTTTGGTTTTCGCTGCCAAGCAAAAGTGGCCGTCTCGGTGGTTTGGCCGTCTCGGTGGTGGAATACGTTATAAGTAATATACTATAGTAATTCTAAGCTCTATACTATAGGTATATATACTATGCAATCTCTTAGTAGAGAAGGCATTATATTATAGATAGTAAGCTAGTAGGCTACCTCTTTATCTACCTTCTCTTTAGTAAGAAATAAAGATATTATACTCTAGTATACTTTTAGCTCTATATACTATCTAAGGATTAAAGATTATCCTATTATGCTACGTAAGAAGAGGTCTATAGTATTAAAGCCTATAGAATTCTTAGATTAAAATCTAGCGTTTAATGTGTAAGTTAATACGTAAGAAAGGAATAAGAGCATGCTAATAAGAGAGAAGAACTAGAGAGAGTAGAGAGAGAAAAGGTAAAATCAAGATTATAGGCATTTAATACTAGAATAGAGAGCTTAAACTATGCAGAAATTAGGGATATGTTACTTAGCTGCCTATAACTCCGCACCCTTATTAGCCTAATTTTCTTAGTTAGCATCCCTCTTCTTATTATCCTTTAGCACCTTAACAACTTTAACTTACTTCCTAGTCTTAGGATACTGTTCCTTCTTTATTGCTAATTCCTTCCTCTTTATCTCCTACCAGCCCGGTTCGGAAACTTCTTCTTTTTCATTTCCCCCCTCTTGCTGCTGAGTCGTAGGTTTTGTGACACAAAGTTTCCAATACCTTGCGCTCTCGTCACTATTGATGCTGAGATAGTAATCGTTCCCACCTCCCAGCCTAAACAGGCCATAGAAACTATTGTCGAGATAAGCATCCTCGCCCTTGCCGGCACCCACTCGTTCAAACAATTCCTTCGCATTGACCTGCGTATCATACACCATAGTAATTCCGTCAGACACCTGAATGCACAGCAGCCTCTCTTAATCCATCCATGACACACTGCCACTTCAGCCATGCTGTTCTCGAGTCTTCGTTTCTCGATCTCGTACTTCTGTGAGACAGCACGACGTGAGCCATCGAGAGCTCGCCAGATATAAGCGGTCTTTCCTGCACACATGGCAAGCTATAGGCTATTTGGGTGCTACTCAAAGCAGCGACACCAATGATCTAGCTTCTCTGGAAAAGTCGAGAGAAGTTTTCCAGTGGTCTCTTCAAGAATTTGGACGTCAAGCCCGCTCCTGGGGCTCTAGACGATGAACTTGGAGTGGGGTGGAAAATTACCAGCCCAGCATTGTCCGCCCATATCTGATACCCATTTCAGTTTGCCTGTGGAGAGGCGGTACACGCGCATTGTTCCGTCCAATGGTGGTGACATTTTAATTGTTGGTACTAACGCCGGACCAAAGAATATTGCCGGTGTGTCCGGAGAGGCGGCGGAGTGCTTCTGCAGCACCGATGTCGTAGACCACAGCCTGGCGATGGTTCTTATTCCGATGTACAGGCTGAACATGGTACAGGAGGTACTTCCATCATTGCTGAAAGAGGTTGACTTGCAACTGCCAAAACAAGCGTACTCCAGTATAGTGTTGTGTCCGATGTGCAACAGCAGCTTTGCTCAGCGCTAGCGCAAAGCCAGCGTGCAGGCCACTGCTGCCGACAAAATCTTTGGACCATTCGTGTTCCCGCTGTGACTTGGGGTAGGATCGCAGCAATAGCTTGTGTAGCCTTCAGACCCATCGTTCCTGACGGGAAATGTGCCAGCGAGACCAACTATCTGCCACAAGAAGCCTTATTACACTCTCATCAGCGGTGTACCTAGTGAAAGCATGAGTGGTGGTTGTGCAGAGGACAAAGGCCTCACCTTCTGGGAACTCGACCAGAGTGGGGGTCTTTCAGTTGAAGACGAGCCTATCGATTCTGAAGACCTGGCTACACCACCTCAGCCATCAAGTATTTATCGCAACTCTTTGGTATTTATGTCGTAGATGAGAACGAGACCAGGCGAACTGATTGCGAGCAGGTGCTTATCAAAGACTGACTGGTGTGCAGTAGTGACGGTACAGATTGTCCGGGGGTCCCTGGAAGCTCTTCCCACAATTGAGAATGCCCTCCTCAGATCCAAGTCCTTGGGGCTCCAAAACCTTTGCTGAAGGTATTACGCGGGTTTTCCGTTGAGGCGGAAGCCGTGTTCAGGTTCCAGTGGGAAGCCATATTGCTCTAGAAACTGGGTGCGTGACATGGATGGCATCGTGGCGGGTGTTTGACCGCAAGCAGAGTCAAAATATCGCACTTGAGGATGAGCAAAGTGGTGTTAGGATTATCTATTACCCTGAAAGTTTGGTGGCGATGCCTTTATCCGTGGCGGTCGTCTAAAATCTTAGAGACAAGGATAGACTTGTCAACAATCAACTCAACTCAATTTGACCATCAAAATTGAGTTGAGTTGCATTCAGAGGCCTTCAAGTTGAGTTGAGTTAATTGATAACGTAATCAGTGAGGTCTAAGTTGAGTTAAGTTGAGTTAAGTTTAAGACGTTTAAGTTGAGTTGGGTTGACTTGATTAAGTTTAATTACTTAGGGATCGTTGCCGAGTTTCTCGTAAAGGTGAT